>BGPR01002317.1:117171-176366 GCA_013235015.1 Araneus ventricosus
AGTTACAATCAGGAGAAAGAGTAACACATCGATTGAAAATTCAAATGGAGCATCACAGCAACATTTTCCGCATCACTGATCGCATAGCTTCTTAATTCTCTCGGCAACTGGATAGTCTTTCCAGTTTCAAGCAGTAAGGATATTTACGGAACTGGTTCCAGCTTGCTGGCATATTTCTATCTATTACCGAAATTTAATTGGTGCGTTTGAATCTATTCAATTAAACGGTAAACATCCTCTCTCCATTAGCAGCTGAAAATTATGCCCAAGAAGCTTCTAACAGCACTTTAGACTGCTTGGGGAGGAATTCAATCCGTCTTTGAAATTACCGTACCAATCACTTTGAAGAAGAGCATGTGCCAAAGGCGAATTTTTGCGCAAAGGAAGTCACCGCCTATTGAGGATGGCTGAAAATATTTGACAGCGTAATCATTACTGATACCGTGATCAATATCATTAAAATACCATCTTAAATTAATGAATGAATCAATTAATGAAAGGGGCATGTGCCATTAATCAATTAGTGTGCAATAACCTGAAGAGACTGGGAGTGTCGCAATACAGTTCCTGTGTCTGTTTCAAGAAAGGTATAACAACATCTAAAGAAAAGAAGACTATTACGAACTAATAGTGTAAAAGTGAAAATGCCTGTGCTGTACATAGTGTATATATTTCCTTCTTTTTGTTTATTTTGTTTTTCTTAAATAAAATTCCCGTGTCTTGCCCATCAAACCGTTCAGTGACCGGTCTGGTCACGGGTACGGGGGGAAGAGACGGCGTTCGGTTCTGTGTCTGTTTCAAAATGAGGAAGTAATCCCTAGGATTTAAGATCTACGGAAGTTCGACAACACTAAGATAAATCACCCCCCCCATACACAAAGTACATTCTCCTAGGGATGGCGGTTAATGCGAAAATAACCTGTTTTTGGTTATTGAGGCTTTTTCACCTCCGGTTTAACCTGGCGGTTATAACCGCTCAAAATAACCAGTTTTCGGTTTGTTTATATAAAAAACAAACGCCGCTTCTAGACAAATTTTTTTATTAATATTGTTTTCACAGGAAATCAGTCCATTGACCAATATTTATCTGTCCATAAAGACTCTTTCAGTAATCCGCCAACCAAGAGACGCCTCGAGGAAACGGTTGTCAAAGATTGGCCTAAGATGATGAAATTCGAAGCTTCATAACTTGGTAAGTATTACTGTAATCGAACCTAAAATGGAGCCCATCTTCCTATCCGGTTTTCTCACCCGATTATTGGATTTTAAAAAAATAACCGTTTATAATCGGACAAAAAAAAAAAACGTTTTTATCGGTAAACCGAAGAAAAGGTTTTCGGTTAAAACCGGTAGGTTTCCCCATCCCTACATACTCCTTTCATCCAAACATTATTAAAAACTACTGTAAAAATTGTAGTCTCAAACTTTTAATGGAGAATTCATCGTGAATAATTGTGAAGAAATCAAAATTATATGATAATTTTTGATAAAATCGATCATAAAAATAATTTTTTATAGAACTGAACTTGCCTTCTTACCCTTTTCGACAATATACAGGATGTCCAAAAAGGTCGTTTATAAATATAAGGATAATTCAGGCATACAGAAACACTACATTTTTGCAGCTGAACATGGGGTTGGAAATGTAAAGAGGGGACCGCTATAGTGGTTTTTTTTCTACAGTGAGTTAAGTAAAGGATGCACCAGTGTTATGATTAGATTTTAGGTTTAATATAAATAGATTAATTAGATAAAATTAACCTAACTAGCAATCCCAGGTTCTACCTTTGTCTAAAAATTATTTTCATTAATGTAAACAATTTGAAACTCAGTATTCGACACAGAGAAAGACAATCTTAATTTTAAATATATATCACTAAACTTTATTTATAGTACAGATATTTAAATATAACGTTAACATTAAATAAAAGAAGCCCAGGAAAAATAGGAACACATAAAAAATAAGTCACTAATCCACAGTCTGTAAATGTCTCTTGTCCAAGAAGGTCATTTACAAATGTAAGAATAAGTCAGGCATACAGAAACAAGACATTTTTGCAACAGTACATGGGGTCGGAAATGCAAAGAGGGGACCGCTACAGTAGTTTCTTTGATAAAGAGTCAAGTAAAAGAAAAGGATTCACAGATAAATTTATAACACGCGTTTAATGGAATGCAAAATAATTCGCATGAATAACAACATTACCATGCATACCCAGCATGCCAGATAGGATAATGGCAAGTAGCAAGCATTTATCAACAATAAACCTATGGGATACTTAAAGCTGGGCATTCACGAGAAATCAAAGCAATTCTATTTGGCCCAAAGAGCGGGTTTTGGCTTAGACTTAAGTCTCTCCATAGTGGTCTAATGGTGTGTCGGGAAGAAACAAATTATGACGCTTTTCGCGTTCAAGTTAAACGCTTATATTTCAGCAAACAAATAACATAGAGAGTTGGTTATAGTTTCATTTTACAGAGAAAGATGGAAATTGACGATTTCAAAAGGAATTCAAAATTACGGTTTAGTTACAGTCGAGCTGCAAAGTTGGTGAAAATTACGAAAAATTTTGATGACGTCACAGCGATGTTAAACGCTTATAGTTCCGCAACCAAATAATATAGAGAGTTGGTTTTAGTTTCATTTATCAGAGAACTGTAGACACTGAAGATTGCAAGAAAGAGTTTTAGAATTTGGCATAACGTTTTAGTCACAGTTGAGTTGCAAAGTTGACGAAAATCACTAAGAATTTCACATAGATAGTGTCGCATAGTCACGATAGACCAATAGTCACTCTAGACTATAGAGTTAATAGTCACATAGAGCTACTTTAGTTACAGTTGAGTAAGGTAAGTAAGTCTACGCCCCTCAATCCCATCGGTCGTTTCGCAGAGACAGACTACCCTCGAATTTTTTTCCCCGCCCATTCAAGTCGATTGATTAGGCATTCACGAAGTCAATAGATTAGACATCCCCCAACGCTCTTCACACACATACGGGTGATTTATCGCCAAGAATCATATTTCATTTTTATGGCCTTTCATTCCAATGAATATCAGATTCGGTTGAATTCCGACAGAGCTGTCTATCTGCCCCAATTTCCATCGGGATTTCACACTGACGAAAGGTTTTGTCTTTCCGTGTTCCAAAAATCGTGCTGTGGAACAGCGGTGAATGTCCCGCTTAAAGAAGTGTGCAAGGACTTGCCGTCCGAATCTGCACACACTTCGCATGCTGCTATTCATGCAACTGGTAACTGGTAACTCTTGTAAATTTGCATTCTATTCAGTCTGTTTTGTGTATTTTGTAGAGTATTCATGCGCGACATGAGATATAAAGTCTGTACACATTGCTACGGTGTGAAGAAGAGAATCCGGTAGTTCACCCTCTGCTGGGGTTCTAAATTTTACATAAACTGAGATATTTTTCTGTAGAGAAACCGACATTTGAGTCAATGGTGGTTCTCTCAGTGAACCGAAAGATTCCCAATTTTTGTGACGTTTAAAATCCCAGCAGAGGGTGAACTGCCGGATTCTCTTCTTATTTTTTGTTTCTATTCCAGTGTTTCGTTTTTTCCTATCTGTGTTTTTTCAGTTTGTTAGTAAATATTTGTTTTTTCGTCATTGTACGCTTGGAAGCTGCTGCTTTTGCGCGCACCAGATGCTTTGTGGTTATGTTTTTTGTTCTGTTTTTTCCTACAGCTGTTTTTAATATTTTTTGTTTTATATTGTATCAATATTTTAAAAACTGATAAAATATTAGATTGAACACAATACACACACACACAATTCGTGCTCATAATATAAAGTGCGTTTCACCAATTTAAATTTGGAATCCCATCGCGTATCTTGTATTAGCTTCTCTTCAATGTAAAGAACATTAATTTTTTGAAATAATTGTTCTTTTTGTTTTATATATTTTCTTTAGCTATATAATTCATATTCTAACATTTAAGTGTTGTTGAATTTTAAAAAAAATAAGTTTCATATTTTGTCGGAGATATTTAATACCATTTTCCATTTACATAAGCGGGATTCATGTTAGTCAGCATTATGAGAGTTAGTCTAATTTTATATACACTTGTTATTATTTATCATATAATTGGTGAATTGTACTTAAGATAAGCTATGTATTTTATGCATTATATTAATGATACTATAATGTATAAATAATTATATGATATAATAATATAATGTAATGCATTTTTTATAAATTATTTAATAAATATGTACACTAATGCATTGGAAAATCCGTTATGTCTAAACGGACGCGATATACAGAATGATGCAATTTTAATATTACCCTTTCGAATTTTTACATGCTTTTCATAGCTCATAAACTTGAAAAATATTTTGCTACGAAAACCAGCCTTCTCTTTTAAGTTTATTTTTGGCAGCTAAAATATAAACAACAACGCGTTTTTCTACTAAAAAAACTGTGCAAATTATAAACGCAGCGTCAAGGCACATTGTAAAATGTTGAATAACCAGTGGCGTAGCGAGGGTAACTGGCGCTCTGGACATAATATTATTGTTTCGCGCACTCCTCACATTCAGCTTAAAAAGTGACAAATATACTCTGATATTTTGCTTCTATTGCCATCTACGACTGGAGCCAGGTGTGTCTATACGCCCCTTGCCTCGCAGCCACTATGCTACTGAACGCAGAAAACACTTGCATTGGAGGTTAAAATAGGCAACCTCCTCTTTCTGTAGTTTCGTCAGCATCCAGTGGGTAGCGAACGGGGGCATAATGTGATTTTTTTCACTCCGCAGTGGCGTAGGAAGTGTGAATAGCACCCTGGGCAACTTGGGGCATCAACAAAAACATCAGAAGGCTATTATATAAAACAGTTATAGAAAGAACACTATGCCATGGAGCAGCTGCCTGGGGACATAATATGACATCCCGACTCCAGAAAAAGCTGGACTCCATTCAACGTCTGTTTCTTCTGTATATTACTGGTGCATACAGGACAACCCCAGCCGCTGCTCTCCAAGTGGTCACCGGTCTTCAACCCCTCCACCTGCAAATCCAACAAGAAGCAACTTATGCCCGAGTTGCTCGAGCAAGATCTTCAACCAACTTTTTGACCGTTATATTCAGCCCAACAGATTACGAGAGAAAAGCAGTGGAATTCATATTCAACCCCCCCCCCCCAATTTTCTTCTCCACAATCAAATTTCATTTGCAGAAAATCACATAGACTCAGGAGTCAAGGCTATATATACTGATAGATCTAAAACGGACGAAGGTACAGGAAGCGCATATTGCATTCTAGAAAACTATGGAATAATTGCCTCATGGCAAGGTAAACTTGATCGCAGCAATTCGGTTTTCCAAGCTGAAATCCTCGCAATTAGAATGGCAATTGAAACAGTTTCTTCCCTTCATAGACCAATCAAAATTTGGACAGACAGTTTGTCAAATTTGATGGCCATACTTAATCCTAAATCCCACCATAGTATTGTCCGAGAAATTCAAACCCTTTTGCTCTTCCATGAACACATTCATCTGAGATGGCTTAAAGCCCACGTCGGTTATTTAGGCAACGAATACGCAGACCAATTAGCCAAAGAAGCCATAAAAGGCGACCCGTTCCTTCTACCTAAGCCACTTTCCTACCTGAAAGCCGAGATTAAGTCAGCTGCTTTAAGCATCTGGCAAGACAACTGGGATAACGGAGAAACTGGCCGCAGTACACACGATATAGTACCTAAGGTCTCAAACGAGCCAGTAGGATGGAATAGAGAAGAGATAATGTTCGTTATAGGACACGGGCCTTTCCCCTCATGCCTTCTTCGCTTCAATCTTCGAACACATGACAACTGCTCGTGCGGAGAAAAAGGAGATTCAATTCACTATGCCACAAAATGTCCGTTTACCCTCTCCTGGCATTTTCAAACTCCAACAGTGTCACTCAAATTACTGTGGTTGAAAAACATTCTCACGAACAACTTATCAAGAACCCGACTTCGACTCCTAATGCGTTTCATATGTGATGAGAACAATCTCATTGTAGAGGATAATAATTGAGCACTCATCCATATAGACTGACACACACCTCCGCCTACTTATGATTTTTTTCCCTCTACGTATTTTTTCTATTTTGTATTGTTTTCTATGTTGTTCTGTCCAGTGTATGTTTCTTTTTCATTTTCATTTGTTCTTGTACCTGTTACTTGTTTTTGTTCCTTCTTAAAAAATAAAATTCACCTCCATCCATCCAAACCGGAAAGGAGCCAAATGGCTCTAAACACAGGGATGCAGGTGGTGTAATGTAATGTAATAGTGATACAGTGAAATCTCGCATAACGAGCAAAATAAAGTGTAAAAAAAATGACTCGCTTAACGAACGACGTTTCGCATTACGAGTGACGAGGAGAGAGGAATTCCCGGATTTTGCGCCTGCTACTGTCATATCCACGGAGCTTTTATTTTGCTTTAATTCTTATCAAGCTAGGCGTCTAGTACTGGCGCGTGCACTTTGAACTGTAACCTGTTTTAACTGAATCGAATGAGATCTTTTGTTTTGATTTCTTTTTTCTAGTAATAAACGTTTGGAATGGAACGAAAAGCTTTGGTTATTTTCATTTATTTGGTTCCATTAATATTTAAGGCCATGGTTTTTTAAAAACTATTTTTCAGCCGTACATTTACAGTTGTTGAAAAGCTACGTCACAAATTAAGTGATGTATTTGAATGACGTAACGAGTTGACTGGCGTATTTGAGTCAATGAAGCAACTTAATTGACTTATTTCTTTTCATAAGGTTAACAGAACAGGTACATCAGTCCGTGTTTAGCACTCATTCCGCTTTTTATTTCTGAAAATCCTATCCGAATTCCGTGCTGGTTGATTCTGCATAAAAGATAAAATGAAGATGATTCATGCTCCTTAACGATCTTATATATAATTTTCTTTGAATAAGCGTTATACATAATTTCTTTTAGTATTTATTTCGGCATGGAACGCATTATTAACGAGTAAACTTCTGGAATGTACTATGCTCGTTATGCGAGGTTTCATTGTATTACGTGCCCCTTTTTGCATCTGATTTTAAAAATGGACATAAAAGCCCTAAAATTTTACCTCCACGGTGCCCACTAAGAGTGACGTCAGGGTCATCTATACCCTTTGCCACCCGTTGCCACGCCATAGTGAATAATTAACCCATACATAATGTGCCATACGTTTAATGTGTAGTTACATGTTACAAACACAGTTACGCTTGTCATGTGACTACTTTATTGCCAGAAAAACGTCATATGGCCCTACCGTCATATGTAAGCTCATATGATCTTATCCTAGAAACTTAAATACCCATTATAAATTCTTTAAAAATCAAGAAACGTTTCAACACTTCTTTGAAGAATATTTTGAAATTTACGATACAATATACTCAGGCAGATAAAAATTATCAAATATATACGTTTAAGAATATTTTACATAGAGAAAAAAATCTTTAGCTTTGTATTTTAATAATTTTATCTGGTTTTGTTGCAATAAAATTTTTCCCTTTTATTACTGGAAATACACTTCGTGAGTTAGAACAGTGATAAAAATATATATGGCGTATATGTCTTTTGATTATTATAATTTACATCTGGAAATTCTAAGAAAAACAACTTCCAAGGGACTTCTTTTTTACTAGTTTTTTGAAAATATACCTTTCGCACAAACTATAGTTAAAAATAACATGCGAGAGCCATTTTTACAGTTGCCGAGCGATTCTTAACTGTGTTTAATTCAATCTACACCAGTTTTCATCAAAAAATATTTTTTAAAACGTTTTTCTTAGAACTTATCACGGCTACGTGATAAGATCCACATAACTATCGTGATAAAATTTCCATAAGGAAATAATTAGGAGTCTTCAAATTACATATTCATGCTCAATATAAGTATATACTACTTTCTGAGTATAAATATTTACAAATAAAAGTATACTAGCAAATTTCTTTTATATTTGTTGATATGCATGCCAAGAATTCAATTTAAATGCAGAGAGAAGAAAATTGTATAATAATGAGAATGTTGAGGATAGTTTGACCTCAAAGAATTCCATTTGAATTAGAAAAAGAGAAAAGAGAGAAAATTATACATGTATACTTTGCAGCGTAATAATAGACTTCAGTTATTTAATATGTTTCAAAATTTTATTTTGTTTAATTTCAAATCGTTCTATAAATTTTAATTCCCTTTCTTACATAGAAATTATATCCTTCGATCAAACAACCATCGTTCATAAAACAGATTCTATTATATACTAAACTGTATAATAGAGAGTCATATTAATTTTAAATGGAAATTTAGTAAAGGCTAATTCCAGTATATTGACTATAGGTTTTCTCGATGAATTATATGAATTAATTGTATTTATTAATCAAATATTTGCATTTTATATTCATTAATTATAATTTTTTAATTACACAAGTTAATTAAACATGCGTACACAATTTTGTTTAAATATATCTTTTTTTCTTTTCCTGATAGTGTGTTATCACCGAAATATTCTATAAAAATTAAAAATTTGTTTCCATATCTGTTTACTTCACACATGGAATTTCATTTTCTCTCGTATATCGTATCTTTGATTTTTGCTTAATAAATTTGATGCGTTAAAATATTGCCCTAAAACACACACGCACTCAAAATAAATTAATTAACTGTATCGGCATATGATGTGACTTATGGATCAAATTATTAATTTCCCAATATGTCGAAAGATCAAATTTTGTCCACATACTCGACGCGCAAACCCTTAATTGCAACGCTATCCGGCCTTTTGACAAATGCTAATGATCAATGTGTCAATTATGACCTTCGAATTCGTAATTTTAGCCTGAAGAAACCCTATAAGCTACCTTTAATTAATAATCCAATGTTTACTTTCGCCTTTTCAGGTCAAAGAGAACTCAAAACCCACATGGAAATCAGAGAAACGCTGCGAAATAGCATAATTCACAAACTTTTTTTATTCACGTTTAAGGTAGTTTGTTTTTTACTTACACTAAGGCGGTTATCACTTAAGGCGGTGGCTCGTTCAATGCAAAGAGATAGATGCTGCAAGGGGGAAAAAAAACCGCGAATCTATCGAAAGTGCCTTCCGCAAGATCATATGTTCTAATGCTTATGATTAATTAGGGTGGTGCATGAACTTGATACACTTAACTCGTTATATAACTTTTTCCTCACTTCTTTCGGTTGTCCGATTCTTGGGTATATAAACAGTTATCATTTCCATCGAATCCACATTCGTCTTCAGTTCTGATCTGTGTTGTATACGAACGGAAGCTTGGTTGTCTTACCATGATCGCAAAGGTAAGTTATGAATGGTGCTTGTACGTTTTCAGTTATCTGGTTATTAAAGTCAATAGTTGTTCACTGCCATAAGAATTTTTCCTTTTGCAGCAAATGAATATTATCATTTGATATTTTGTTTCACGACTTTGAAGTAATTTTGGCAACAATGTTATGTGTTACCGGTTCCAATATTATCATTCGATATTTTGTTTCACGACTTTGAAGTAATTTCGGCAACACTTTTATGTGTTATCTGCTCCAATATTCTGTGTCGTGTAATTTTAGTCTCTTGTAAGTAATAATCAATCAGCTACCACACAATGACTTAAACAAAAAAATTCAGGGCAAAAGGTTTCTGCCTAAACCATTTAGTTTATAGGATGTGTTATACCTGGAGAGTAAGGTCAAAGAAAGGAATATTAGATATTCAATATCTAACATTTCTTTTGCTAATTTATCTTCAAATTTTGGGATGGCGATGGAAATGGGGCCGCGGGGCGTTCAAACAGCGATGGAAAGTGGGAAAGTTTAAAAATCTTCGTTTCAGAGTATAATTTAATAGCAAAAAGATTCTGAAACAAAATGGATAAAGAAAATTAACTAAAATAGTTATTTAACAGCTCTTAATTTTGGTTAATCTTGATACATCAAGATCTTTCTGGTGCGTCTGATTTGAAATTCCCTTTTGAATTTTCCACATAAATTCGAATTCTGCTCTTTATAGCATGTTATTCTTTCTGCAGGTTTTCCTAGTGGCAGCTCTGGCTGCTGTGTCCCTCGCCCTTCCTTATGGAGCTCCAGCTGCTCAGGAAGAAAAACACGAAGTGAGTGAACATTAGTTTTTGTTATTAACCCTAACAGTGCCGGTTTTACCATTAGATGACCTAGGAGATCACCTAGGAGCGCCTTGCTTCCTTGATGGAATGCTTTCCCATCGAACGAAACTATTCGTCGACTTCCATCCCTCATAATCAATATTGTATTGCAACACGCATTTAACCATACGTAAATGTATTATTAAGTATGTTGATGAATTAGTGATGCTTAAAATACAAGTTACAGTACATAACAGATTTCTTTTCTTTTTGCGAAATTAAATGTGTAGCCAATTTAATTAAACAATAAAATTTTTTGTATTACGCCTGGCTATTCATGTGAATATGTAAGCATTGGTAAATGGAACATAAGTTTTGCTTTGCCTAGTGGCGATGAAATTGTCTTAGCTTTAGGTGCGCTAGGTATCCTTACACCGACCATTGCTTGGATTCGTATTTTGAACAAATGTTTTGAAAATCGATATGCATATGAAGAAAGCAAGAAAAATACTAAAAATCTAACTTTAGATTTTATTTCTAATTAAAATGGGCTAATGAAACCTTGATTGCTTAATTGACATATCTTTATTAAAAATATCTCATCTTCAAGCCGAAGATATGGTAGGTAAGTTTTTTCATTAATCAGATATTACTTAATTACTTACTTATGAAAGGTTTAAATATAATGGTATTAATTTACCGCTTTGAATAATTAGGAAAATTGCTTTCTTATTCTTTTCCTTCAGTGCTAGGTATACAAGAAAAATAATTAAAAATTTTACTTTCGATTTTATTTCTAATTAAAATGGTTTAATGAACATTGATTGTTAAATTGATATATCTTTAATATGTTTTTTTCTTTTTCAAGCCGAAGATATAGTATGTAATATTTTTACCGATAAGTTAATACATAATTAGTTACTTATGAATGGTGTTAATATCCTGGCATTAATTTTCCGCTTTGAATATTTAGGAAAGTCATACTCATGTTCTTTTCTTTCAGGGCTATCTGTAATTTTACTTGTTATATGCAATATTTTTACCGATCAGTTAATACGTAATTAGTTACTTATGGAATACTTAATTAATTATTTATGAATGGTGTTAATATCCTGGCATTAATTTTCGGCTTTGAATATTTAATAAAATCACATTTATGTTGTTTTCCTTCAGGGATATCTGTAATTTTAGTTGTTATATGCAATATTTTTAATTTTTGTTAAGAATATTCAGAATGTTCTTATAATTTAAGGAAATGATTCGTATTCTCGGAATGATAAAAAGCTTTTATAAGAAGACACATGCAAACATCAGTACTGAGTAGAAGTAGTTTCTGTCTGATTATTGTCTGGAAAGAGAAGATATCACAATCTATAATAAAAGCAAATTATATCATTTTTGAACTGAAAACAACGCATAATTATGAAAAAATTATGCATAAGATATGTTAGCAGATAAGTATATGTTTGCAGTGAAAATAGATTAAATTGCATACCCTGAAAAGATAAATCTTTTTTGAAAAGAAAACAAATGCTTGACATTCATAGTGTATCATACTAGAAGAATGTCAAGTAAATAGAATCAATCACATTTAAGATTCGTCTGTCATAAATAATTCCGCTAATGGTTGTCTGAATTAGCGGCACGTTTAAAGCACTATAAAATGATATTAAATAATTTAAGTACTGATAATTAATGTTCCGTGTTCCATCATTTTAGTCATTAACATTTTTCTCTGAAGGAAATGGACAGTTGTAGAAAGGATAGAACTAATGTTTCTGCATTTCTTTCTCGAAATTTTTAATCAAAATTTCAAACTAAATTTGAGACAAAAATTTTAAGCATCATGTTGTTTTTAAATACAAAACTTTATTGAATATTTAAGCATAACTAATATTAACCACAAGCAACATGCTGGTTTTATTTTCTTTAGAGTGATTAGAAAATATCTTGTAAGTGTAGATAGCAAAATTATCTGGACATTTTTATTTAATTAGACAATATGAGCAACGTCACTTCTAAATGCGAAACCTAATCATTCGGTTTTAAATTATAATCATTTGATTTCTTGGTATTTTGAAATCATGTCAAGTGCCGTTATCGCCATTTGATTACAAATTAAGATAATGTGAATTACTGAAAAGTGTATCCCAAATAGTTCAAAGGGCAGAGACGAATCACAATTATCTAATACATTTTGTTCACATGCTAATATAACTTTCGGTTAGAAAGTTTACGTAAATAATCTTTACATAATCATAAGCATACGAGGCAGTGGTAACGGCAAAAACAACCACACGTGTTTGAGATTCAACTCAAAGAAGGTAAAATATATGTGAAATCTACAATACAGTAGAACCCCGCTAATCCGAAATTCCGGTTAATCCGAACCGATTTTATTTTCGAAAATTATATGTAATTGAAAAGATTACCTGAAAAGATTTAAATATACATACTAAAAACAAAAAAGTACTTTTTCAGCATGCATTTCGTGGCTGATTCGTCTTTGTCTAAACGTGCTAGCATATCTAATTTGTCTTTTAGTGAGCATACACTATGTTACCGTTTATTTGACATAATTGAAATGCTTAAAGTATGAATTAAAATTAAATAATAAACTTAACGCGATCTACACAAAGCAAATGATTTCGATTTTACAAAAGAGAATGACGTGTCAGGAAGAAGCGTGTTTGTATGAGAATGAGCTAGCAGGAAGTGGATGATTCATTTCTCGGAAAATTAGGGGTTGAACCGGTAGAGATTGCACATGGAGGAAGAAAGAAAATGTCTATTCTTTAGCCTCCGCCGTCACGGCTCACTAGTTTCACGGAATGAATCTCTTGAGTTCGCCGTAAGATAAGGTCACTTCATACAGGAGCACATCATTATTCTAATGAAAAGGGGAGACATATTAACTCTTTTTATTGCTTTTGAATAAAAGAATTCAAGAGATAGTAGCACTGAGTACTTATAACTTACATTTTTTTAGCACGCATCTTTTTCTTTTCTATTTTTATCGGAATTTCGGGTAATCCGAATTTTTTTCTAATCCGAACAGGCACCGGTCCCAATTAGTTCGGATTATCGGGGTTCTACTGTACTAAAAAATCATTTTCAATGACTATGCTACTATTCTTCATTTCTTAGTTACCTAGGTATGCTAATTTGACGAATATTACCTTTCTGAGTGGTCTAAGTCCAATTCTATGATAAGACTATCTTCATACATAGTTGAATTTATGTATAAGGACAATTAATGTGTTTTTCTCTGTAATCATGAGCTAACATTCTTCTATTTCGCTTGCAGCCCCTCCCCTACGAATTCGGCTACGAGACCAACGACGACAAAGGCACCACCACCTTCCGAAAGGAGAAGAGCGACGGGAAGAAGGTCGAAGGCACCTATGGATACAAGGTGAGCACATTGTTCCCTTTCAGGAACGCAGAAAGAGGACGCCTTTATTCATTTCGTGGTTCTTAACAGGCGTTTTAAGGGTATATCAGACGGGCAGTGTTCCGTCAGCGATTTTCGTGTACACTAGAGTAATGCCACCGTGACCTATGAGCTAAAAGTTTTTCATCACGTGACGCATTGAGACAACAGGTCAAACAGGATTTCGGTATCGTGGAAGCCGAACTGCGTCAAAGTCACACCCGATTGGTTTGAATTTTCGCTGCTGACAATTTTCTGTCACTATCATATAGATTTGTAAGCCGATTGAATACAGTCCACGATTTCCGTCATCTTGTCTGACCGGTCACGTGCTGCACACTTTTTGGCGAGTGCCAATACTCTAGTGCTCACCCTCGGTCGAGACAGAACAAGCCCTAGTGCGTTCTGTCCGTGTGATATGAAGTTTCTGTAATGGCGTCAGGCACGGGGGCATGGGACGGCGTTCTGTTCGTGTGATATACCCTTTAGTCTGAAGAAAATGGGCTCGACATCAGGGGTGTACTGGAACCGGCACTGCTTTTTTTTCACGAGAAATAAATAATTAAAAATTGTGAAAACGTCCTTAAAACAGATCAATTTTTGTCACCCAGGTTAGAGTGTTCCGGCACTGCTTATTTTGAGACTACACCACTACTCGGTATTCTTTAGAATATCAGATAATCTGTTTGTCTTATTTAAGACCTAACAGCACACTTCCATATTAGTGGATATAGCTACTGAACCTTTGTAACTAGGTTGATCATTCTTCAAGACTTATTCAACACTTCATTATGTTGTTAGAGATCGTCAAATACTGATAATAAATGCATAGTGAAAATTTGATGGGATGACTTTTTACAGCAACAAAGAATATAAAAAATAATTATAACATAATTTGCTATTATCCGGACTGATTTCAACATTAACATGCGAAATGAAGAATTTTTTTTAAAAAAATAATCGTCTTTAGATGCAACGTTTGCAAATATTTCCAAATACTTTTGAAACAAATCAAATTACTATTTCTATGCGATAGAATTATTATATGCATTTCTATGCATGATAGTATGAAAGTAATTCAACTCTAGAATAGTAAGTGGTAAATGCAGTAACCTGCGCAAATTGCGGGATGTAGCAGAGAATAGACTCACTGCCAAATCTCGTAAATAGCAGGGTACGCTGCTGGGCAGTTAACAAGGCTACTTATCAGCCTAAATTCTTGTCTTATTTCTTGAATGACCCGCGATTCTTTTATTTCTAAAATATTATTTTCATCTTTCAATCTTATAACGTTTTTATTTTTCCAAACACAGGATGACAAAGGTATCGAACGAGTCGTAGAATACGTCGCCGACGAGCACGGTTACAGAGCCCAGATCAAGACCAACGAGCCCGGAACCGAAAGCCAGAACCCCGCTGACGTCATTCTCGACGCTAAACCAATCATCGTTGAAGAGCCCAAGGCTGCCCCAGCACCCAAGCCCCACTATGAAGCTCCCCGATACGCTGCCACCCATGAACACAAATACGAAGCCCGCCGATATGAATCCTCCGAGCCAAGATACGAAGCCCCCAAATACGAAATCCCCGAGCCAAAGTACGAAGCTCCACGATATGCAGCTCCCAAATATGAAATCCCCGAGCCAAGATACGAAGCTCCACGATATGAAGCCCACCAGTACCCAAGATACTACTAGATTCACACATCTATGGTTTCCCCCGACTTGATTTAGTAAGTTTCTTTCTGCACTTATGTCACATTTGAGCTTAATCTTAAGATGACTGGCTGATAATGTTTCAAAACAGCCTTTAATAACGGACATTTTTGCGGAGGGAAAAAGAAAGTGCTTTCCTCATTTTTTTTCCCCAATTGAGGTACCTGATGACGATTTTTGGTGTCATATTTTCTTTTTGCATAATCAATAACTCTAGCCATCCAGTTATTGGTGTTAGATTAGGACTGGGGGAAAATAGGTACAGGTTCATTATTGGACCAACAAATTAACTCCATGAAGGGGAGTGAATTGAAAGCTTTTAGCGGTGCAGAATCTCCGCAAATCGAAATATTAACTGGTGAACTGTTTTAAAAAAGAGGGGGGAAAATCGCATATGTTCTTGAAGTGAGTTTTAGATAGAAATTAATTAAAATATTTTATTGATAGAAAATAATTTATTTATTTTTATGATTCTAAAATCTTACTGAACTTTTCTGATTAATATTAGAATGTGAAGTTTTTCGAATTCGAGAATTTACTGCTGATTTATTTGCGGTGAGACAGAGAAAAGAAAAACGAAATTTTCCATCGCATTTTCCAAAGTTCCTTTTTTGCACCTTCTGTGCAATAGAAACACAATAAGATTTTGTTACCCGGTGTTTCGTCCTTTTTCTTTGAATTGGATCTTCAGAAAAATAGAAGTTACGTGTTTATAAAAAGTTTCTTTGTTTATTTTTTTTCAATAACGAACAATTATATTCCCAAGTATTTAACAAATTCTTCATACATTGTCCAAGTAGTTGAAAATGCCATGATGGAAAATGGACAGAATTTATTTCTTTTTCTAAAAGATATTACTTCCCAATTAGTAACTCTTGATGGTCGCCAAAACGCATCTGGGTGAATCGAAATTCTTCTAAAATATTTTAATTACCTTATTTAGGCAATTGGCTTTCCAGCTACTTGTCTCGGTAATTCAAGAGGATTTTTCCCCTTAAATAGTAACTTGCCAGTGACAAATCAATTCAGTTAGAAGCAAATAGATGAAAATTTACTTCTAAGGAAAACTAGGAACGGCATTGATAAATCGTTAAGTACATAATTATATTGTCATTCCGAAAGATATATCCTATGCCTTAATGTTTGATTATTGAAATCGTTGAGATTGTTGATTTATATAAAACATTTTTTAACTCGTGTGGTAGTTTTAATGCATAAAACGAGATTATTGACAACAGAAAAAAAATAATTAAATTCTAGAAGCTTCTAAAAATACTAGTATTTGAGGAAGAAAAGACATAGACAACAAACATAGACAACAGAAAAAATAATTAAATTCTAGAAGCTTCGGAAAATGCTAGAATTTGAGAAAGAAAATAACATTTCTGGTAAGAAGTAAATGACTTTCTTTTGTCCTTAAATGGGTTGTCAATGTCGAATCAATTGAATTAGCAACAAGATAACTGACTATTCAGAAAAAAAGCAGAAACGGTGCTAATAAATCGTTAAGCATATTATTTTATTATTATTCCAAAGATATAGCCTATAATTTATTATAGTTTTAATTTCGCGAGGAGTAGCTTTATAAAATCATTTTTTTTTAATTCTGATATTTTACCATTGGGTAAACTGGATCACAAACAACAGAAATTATCTCAGTTAGTTCTAGAAGCTTCGAAAACTGTAAGATTTAGAAAACAGAAATTAACTTTCCTGATGACTATTTAATGACAAATGATTAATGTTCCAGGTACCTGAATTTATATTAGCCGCCTGTCCTTGGATCTTGACCCATGTGCTTCGGTTGAATTAAGAAGAGAGCTGGTTGCTTCCGACTACCTCCCCTCATTATCAATTGAAATATTGGTCAAATCACGTGCAGACCTGCACCTTTCTTTTGTGCCCTATGTGATGCGTGTTGCTTTGTCCTTGTGAAGAATCTTCCTCTGCCGTGTTCACGCTTTATTTATTTTTATGTTTTTATGTGCACGCTCCTTGTCTTTGTTACATTTGTGCTGTAATAAATCTATTTTCTACGGAAATTTGTTTCCTTTTTAAACCATTTTTGTTTGTGAAAAAAAAGATACGTTTTAACAACTAAGAGACATTTAAAAAACATCAATGGTCATAGCTTAATAAATAGTACTTCATAGTTCACGGATTATATCATTTCAATGTTAGTTTCCTATAATGGATTTGAGTTTATTCTTCTAAATAAACTAAAGTGGATCTAGATCATCTAAATTATTATCCGAAACACTTCTTAGGAAGCTTTTTACAAAGTTCGCTATAGTAATCTGAAGAGTCGTCTCTATAAAAGAACACATTTTTTTCCTTCCTTGAATTAATTTATTGCAAATTCATAGCTTGCATTAATTATGGTTGAATAGTTAATGAAAAATGACTGGTGACGCAAATTGGTGATGAAATGAGCAGAGTCGCCTGCTTAAATGTTTAAAAAAATGTCTTTTTAAACAGATGTTTCAGTAAAATACGGTTATTACAAAATTTAACTTTTGGAAAAATTCCACAGTTTTTAAATAATTTAGTTTGCCATATCAAAAAAATAATTAAAAATATACAACTTAAACTTGCCACATTTAATTTAAATTACCATTAAAATAGTTGGAGACAAATTTCGGTCGTTTGAAGTAGTTTAAACGTTACAATTGGATCAGCCAGTTCAATTCTAACGTTACAAAATCTTCAAAATAATACAAAAAAAAATTTATATTTTTCTTACTTAATATTTTTTCTTAACCAAACTTTTATATGCGATTCTTTATAGTAACTCGTTTTTCCAGTACCTTGGACAGATGATATGGATTCTCTTTAAAAAAATAACACCATACTAATAATAGTATATTTGTACCCTTCTCCGAGTTGATTATTAATTAGGCATAAAAATTGATAACTAAAAATTCGAAATAATGTTAATAATAATTTTATTTTTTCAAAATATTACTGATACAACGTATGCAGTGAATTTCTCTACTACTTTCATATTTTGAAAGCATTTTATACAAAATATATTCTTAAAAATCATAACTATTCTTCACTTCCACGATAATCTGCGGTCATTGTAATAGTTCGTTCATCAGCATTTCCACATAAAATATTTTGTACTAATACGGAATGCATATAAATATCTTGTCTACACCCTGGGTCTTTTTGTCTTGCATTGGAATTTTTTTCATTGTAAGCTTCATTTGTTGGATTCCTGGGCTGAAGTTTTAGGCTTTTGCAGCAAGAAAATATTGTTCGCCAATATTCCATCAATGAGCATTAATTTGTTATCCCTGAAATGCTGTTAGATAACCTTTTGGTAAGGTGTATTTTAACGGGCTGTACTTAGAAATCCAAAATGATGACTATTGCTAGAAAAAAAATGTCTTGCTCATTTTTAGATTCAACTCCGATACTATTTGACATGTAGGTGCTGTGACACCTATCCTAACACTTATGTACTCTTCACCACGAAGTCTTTTATTTTCTTCATTTCATAACTATATTGTTACGGTTCGGACGGATTCGTGGATTGAATGGACTTAAATTAAGATAGTACAAACAGAAATTTATTTACAGTTGTTATTTAGAAATATTTACAGTTCATAAAAGCAAAAACACTCCAGTCTTCAATAGACTGTTACAGTTCAAACTATCTCACTCAAAGAGCACCGAAAAAATTGAAAAAAAAATCGTCTCTGCGAAACGGCCGCTGGAATTGAGGGGCGTAGACTTACTTTACTCAACTACTCAACTGTGACTTTCTGTGACTGAAGTAGCTCTTTGTGACTATTAACTCTACAGTTTATAGTGACTATTAGTCTAGTTTGACTATGTGACTCTATCTATGTAAAATTCTTCGTGATTTTCACCAACTTTGAAACTCGACTGTGACTAAATCGTAATTCCAAATTCTAATATTATTTTTGCAAACTTCAATGCCTACCATTCTCTGTTAAATGAAACTAAAACCAACTCTCTGTGTTGGTTGGCTGCGGAGCTATAAGCGTTTAACTTTAGCGTGAAAAGCGTCATAATTTTTTCCTTTTCCGACACACGATTCCGACCACTATGGAGAGACGTAAGTCTACGTCAACATGACGCCGCAAATAATAATAATAATCGAATAAGTCCAGGAATTTCGCTCGATCAAAACACTGATGATCGCGTGTCATACTCACTCAATGAAAGCACAACAGCAACTGACTTATCGGCTGAATCGGAAAAAGTTTAAGGAGCTCCTAGCCCCCGTAGGGTGCTTATCTCCAGTCTGATATTCTGTGAAAGCATGGCGTTAAAGTAAGCTGTCATGGACTTGAATTGCAGCATGACTTATCGGCGATTGCTTCGAAGCGTTTATAAACTCTCGGGAGGCTACCGAATATTCTAGAAAAGAGTAGAATATTTCGCTACGCCAAGTCGCCAAATTTGGCACCAAAAAGCCAAATTACTTTCAATATACAAAAATCGTAACGATGCTTTCTGGATGACAAATCCCTTTCTTCTTTTCTTTACTGGTGAAGTTTCACTATAGCTTCCAGATTTGGAGAAAGACTATAGCATCAACCTAAACACTAAAGATGTTGAAAACTGGGAATAATCTCCACACTATATTACAGCAAAAAACATGACATCACATTAGAAAATTTATTAACTAAGACTTCATACATTAAACACAAAACAAAACTGTGACGAGCTGCAAAACATGAGGTTATAATAACGAACAGAAGAGTAGATGGAAATACCAGCTGTTGAGAGTGCGACAACAGTGGCCATAATGGTGGATGATCTCAGTGACTAACCCAGGATGTATTCCCTTCTTCAAAGTGACGAATATTTCCAGGCCGCAATACACCATCACGTTCTTTTTTCCAGCTAACAGTCAGCGTCTATATGTTAGCATGTTTGGTGAAACCAGCGGGAGTGGCCATCCAAAACTTACTCGCATACAAATAACACGGGTAGGGGGGGGGGGAGGATACACTTCGCGCCAGAAAACGTGCGGTATTCCCTAAGATGAAAAAAACACTCGTTCCAACGTTCGTGCCTTTTTTTGCGTCATAGAATGAGGAAAAAACCAAATATGTATTTTTGAACCGATTTAAGCAAAAACTGGAGACAAATCTAGAATTAGGGTTTCAAGACTATATACGAAATCTCATTTATCTAAGTAATTTTGTTAAGAAGTTATGGCGTTCAAAAGTATGCGAATTTACAGACCGACCCTTTAACGGATTTGACCCAAACTTCTATATGGACCTGCATTTCTGAAGACAAAACTGTTTACCAAATTTTATCCATCTAGCTATTTAAGTGTTTGAGTTATAGAGTTCACATGAACTTGGACAGACAGACAGATTTCTCGTAAATGGATTTTGTCCAAAATTTGATAGAAACCTACAAATCATGTGTAAAGATCACATACTAAATTTCATCCCCGTAGCTCTAATGGTTTTCGAGTTATCATGTTCACAGACACACAGACAGACATAATTCCAAAATTGTGTTTTTCGGACTCAGGGAGGTCTAAAACGCGGAGATTCGTCAAAATCTCGAGTTTGAATTTTTTGACGATTACAATACTTTCTCTTTGTATACTTCGTACACGAGAAAGTAAAAAACGTATGAATGCAATCAATTAAAAGCAGCAATAACCTCATCTTTATTTAAATTCTACAAGCATAATTATATCCGAGTATCTACTCCACATGCCTGACGATATTTTCAATTTTTTGGGAACTGCAGGACGTGCGTGTGTAGAGTTTTGTTTTCGGTCAAATCTTCGAAGCCTCATTTATGTCATAGGATCAGTCGGGGTAACTTTAAAAGAATTTTGAAGAAGTGATTTTTTTTCCAGCTTAAAATGATAATATGAGATAATATGATTTTTGTGAGTGTATAACCATGTTTTGCAGCTTTAAAAAGGCTTCATAATTATTATTGACAAACAATTTTCTTACGTGAAAAGTAACATGTTACTTTTAGTGCATTATTCTTACGTGAAAAGTAATATGTTACTTTTAGTGCATTTTTTCTTACGTGGAAAGTGACGTTACTTTTAGTGCATTTTTCTTACGTGAAAAGTAACATGTTTTTACTGCATTTTTCTTACGTGAAAAGTAACATGTTACTTTTAGTGCATTTTTCTTACGTGAAAAAGTAATATGTTACTTTTAGTGCATTTTTTCTTACGTGAAAAGTAACGTTACTTTTAATGCATTTTTCTTGCGTGAAAAGTAACATGTTACTTTTAGTGCATTTTGCTTACGTGAAAAGTAAAATTGTTAATTTGACATAAAAGAATAAACACTATTGACGGAACGAAACGCTACGGCATTCCTACATTTAGTACTAATTCCTATCATGTAATCTATCACTTCAAATCTATAAAAATATAAGCTTTGGTGGTATGAAAAGCCTGTTCCTAATTACCCCACGATGCAAATAGTCAGGGGTAATCGAGAACACAAACCTGTTTCTCAGAAGAAAATCCAAAAGTGAAAATTGAAATTTCCTCGTAACCGTTCTACGCTACAGATACAAGAAATACGTAACTTAGAAACTTACCTTGCATATTACCGGTGTAAAGGAGGAACAATGAAATTTACGAAAGATTTGGTATCAATTTTTTTCTAACACAGTTGTAGCTAAAATAAACAAACGTTATCAGATAACATCACAAAAAACAGAAAAGTGTGTTCTTGTAAAATGTCTTAGCCAAAGCACATACTTTCTAGTTCACTAGGTCACACCACTTCTCACTGTATTCACCGTTCCTAATTACCCAGCCTGATCCTACTTTAAAATATCATTTGCTTATGAAGTGCTTATCTAAGCATCACCATCTATTTTATTAAGATTCTACGTTTCAGGGTTTTCTAAAGGAAAATCGTCTGTATATTTAAGAACTGTACAAACTAGGGAAACGGATTTGGAACTGCCAATGGTTACTGATGTTATTTATGACATCTATAACATTAAAAATATAATATTCGACATTGAAGTAAGATCAGAAATTTGACTCGGTTCTGTTGTATAAAATTTGGATATTTTTGCTGCATCTGAAGTGCTATTATTTGTTTTAATCTTGGATTCTTTTTCACGTTTTCTAATGTTATCAACAGTTTTGAATTCCGAACAGTTTTGTGAAGAACCAATTACTTTACAAATCGGAGGTTTTGCTAGAGAAGATTTATTGGTTAGTAAATGGTGAAAGTGTTACTGTGAAAGATTCTGCAGGCTTAGAATCAGTATCGAAAGGTGTCGACTGGTTTGTTTATGATTCATTGTAGCAAGAGCCAGTTTCTGTATCTATAAATAAACCGGAAGGTTTTGGTAGATATGGTAGCAGATAATTTAACAGCTGTATTATAGGAAATAGTGCAGGAGTTTTGAGAATGAATTAATATTTTCCAGCTTCCAGGCAAGAAATTTGTTTTTTAACTTATTAATAATATTTTTTCAAGTTTCCTTGCGGAACAGTTCCGAGAAAATGCAGTAAGTTCAACTTGAAATTAATGCATTTCTTTTTTTTTTTTTTTAGTAATTTACTCAACAGCGTCTTGATTGACTTCTGGATAAGGGCGTAAATCACTATCTTTTCAGAAAGGGCTTTTTTGTTATTGTTATGTTATTAGCTGTTGCAATATGTTTTGTGGTTTTGTGCCAGTTTTTGTAAGTTCAGTCAGTTTGGGTTATTTAGAAACTACACTCTGCAGAGAAAATTAAACTCTAACGAAAGGAAAGAAACGCAAAGTTAATCCTCACAAAATAAAGATGGATAGTCAGAAATGAGCTTCTTATACCATATAAGATAGTTACTGGTAAAAAAACCGGACCAAATTGCATTTGCAAACACCAGTGACATTTTTTGATGACGATAGAAAAAAACATTCAAAATCTGGAGAACGGAAATGCAACAATAAAATAAAATAAAAAGGACCTGATACTTTTTTTACTTGGCCTGATCGAAAAGAAACCCCTTTGATTGGATGCCTTCAAAGATTTGAATTCACCCAGATTCGAAACCTAGGAAGAACAATTTTGCCTACTTTGCCATTACGAACAGTTTTCGCACTCTCCTGTTTGCAAACAAGCAAGATGGACTTTATTCCAGAACTTTCAAACTTTTCAGAAACCGGGCTGAGCAAGGGTTATCCAAAGGGAAAAGCCTTTGAGGGATCCTTTCCCATCAATGAAAAAGAGAGATACAAACCCGCAGAAGCCACTGATTTTTATCAAAATGTCTGTTTGTGGATAATGACCATCAGCTTGGAAGAAGTTGGCTTTTAATAAGTGCCCCACTTCCGTCTTTTAAAGTCTTCAACTTTTAATTTTTCTTAATAATTCCCTTACCTACTACACTAAAAACCTTGCTTTTATTATTGTTCTGCACTTCCCACTACCTTTTGTTGAATAAAAGTGACTTTTTAGATAGAAGGCAAAGTTCTAACTAAAGAAAACATACTTGAAGGAATAACAGTAGAGAGCAAAGTTCTATCTAAAGAAAACATACTTGAAGGAAGAACAGTAGTACTTGTCCAGTGATGCTATTAAAATTTGGTGGCGCAAAAAAAATGCAGTGAAACTTCGTATAACCGTCAGTTTCTGTTATCCGTCATCGTCTTAAAAAAATCCAATCCATCATTTCTGTTCATTACTTACTTTTATATTGAAGTTTATATCGATCGTTTTGTAAAACTGAATACAAGTAGTACGTATTATTCACTTTTAAAAGATTTTATTTTCGTTTTCGTCCCAAGACAGCCGTGAAATAACGTTACTGTACATATGTATTAAGAGATATCTGTTATCCATCTATTCGGTTATCCGTTACAGCTCTGATCCGGACGATGAAGGCTAATCGCAGTTTTACTATATTTTGTATGACCTATGACTCCATTAACAGGTCCCTGGAGACTGTGTGGATTCAGCCGTAAAGTTAGCTGACTTTCAAAGTCAATAGCCTGCCAAATGTTGAAATTTAAAAATTGATTACCTTAGATTGAGAATTTTGAACTCGTACTGTTCTTCTTCTAACCGATTCAATTATCTTATTCGTTTCAAAATTTTATTTTGCTTATTATCAATTATTTTATAAATTTCAAAGCACTCTCATCCGTAAAAAAATAGATTTGTCGATCGAACAAGATTATATGTATTCATCAAGCTATCGTTAATTTTTATCGATATGCTGTGATAAATTAAACTACAAATCCATATTAACTATAAACAGAAATTTTTTAAATGTTAATTTTAATAATATTTACAATAGGTTTCCTAAATTCAGAATAAAAAATAAAAATTAATCACATACACTAGGACATTTTCACGTAGATGTATCTTTAACGTAGGACTACGTTCCTCACACTAGGAGCTTCAGGAAGGAATTTGATTCACATGCAGAAACGCCACAGAAAACGTTGTATGGGAGATCCTCTATATCTCGGTAACTACTTAAGTTAAAAATATAACTAATTTCTTATTTTAGAGATAAAGGGTAACAAACAGAAGTCACAAAAAAAATTGAAAATCGGAATTGTAGTTCAGCGACTATTGAGTCGCAAAGTTGGGCAAAAATACACATGAATTGGTGACGTGATCCTCTATATCTCGGTAACTACATATGTTAAAAACATAACTAATGTCTTATTTTAGAGATAAAGGGTAACAACAGAAGTTACAAAAAAAAATTGAAAATCGGAAAAGAGTCACGCGAGTAAAGTAGTCCTACGCCTTTAACATCAGCGGCTGTTTGAAAAAGACAGCCTCCCATCATCTTTTTCTTTTAATGATCGATTGATGTCATGGAAATATTTTATAGAAGTTAAAATCTTTTATTCATGTGTGTTTTTTTTCTGTAGTGCCTCGTACATCGATTTTTCGTTTAACCCTTTGACTACTAATGGGATATATACGTCCCAATCACATTTTTAAAATATTACCGAGGTAGAAATTGCTTTGATACTCATTGAAATAAGTCCCAGTTACAGAAAAAGAACTATTGTGGGCATTTCATCTTTAGTCACCTATTTGGCACAGACTCCAAGACTTTCCAAGAGTCCCTCCAAGACTTTTCTTCTGTACATGCATTTTCGATAGTTTTGATCTATTGGCAAGTAATACACATTTTTTATAGATAATATTGATGAAACATTCTGAATTTTTATACTAAATGCATAATTCTTCTCAATAACTAATAATAATCATGTTTCATGCATAAAAAGGAATTAATTTTTGGTTATGGAATTGTTATGTCCCAGCTTTTGATTCAAAATCCACTCAGAGAAAAAAAACTTCGAAACATTCAACTTAGCTTATTTAGAGCCTATTATCTACATTCGCATAGAAAACTTTATAAAAAAATGTTTAAAAACGTTCGTAATCAAAGGGTTAAGATATTTGATCTATTGAAGGAGAGCCCTGAAACAGTCTTCAAATAATGAAACCAATTAACTGTGTCAGCATATGTATGTGAGTTGTGGTCTAATATATTAATGTCTTTATATGCCTAAAGGTCAAATGTTGTCCACATTTTCGCGAACTCATAATTGCAACGCTACCTGACAATTTGAGAAGTGTTAATAAAAAATGTCAATAATGACCTTCGAATTCGTAATTTTAGCCCGAAGAAACCCTAGAAGCTACCCTTAATTAACAATCTAATGTTTACCTTTGCTTTTTCAGGTCACAGAGAACTCGAAACCCACATGGAAATCGTAGATACGCTGCGAAATAGCATAACTCACCAATATCATTTTTTATTCGCACTTGCGATAGTCTTTTTTTTCATATCAATTAGGCGGTGCCTCGGTCAATGCAAACAGATGCTGCAAGGGGGAAAAACTCGAATCTATCGAAAGAACCTTCCGCAAGATCATATGTTCGAAGTTTATGATTAATTAGAGCGAACTTGATACATTTAACTCCTTATATAATTCTTTTTGCCACTTTCTTACATAGTCCGATTCTTGGGTATATAAACACTTATCATTTCCATCGAAGCCACATTAGTTTTCAGTTCTGATTTGTGCTGTATACCAACCGTAGCTCAGATCTCTTACCATGATCGCAAAGGTAAGTTTTGCTATGATGTGTACTAACTTCCAGCCACCTGGCTGAGCTTGCTTATACCTTGTCATAAATTTAAGGTATCCGACTTGTTTAAAATCGTCGTTTTTGATGAAATTATCAAAAAAAATATTTGACTTAATTGTGCAGCCTGTTTAATCAGCTTTCTAAAACTCTTTCACTTTTTACTCTACGTGAATTACAAATGGAGTTACAGCTGTTTTATTACCGAACTGTAAGCATTATTTTATGTTGCATCAAAACTTGAAATGTGTTTTCTGAGGAACGATATTTTTGTGAAGAAAACTTCGACCGTAACAATGATTTCTCAAAAAGTTATTCAAGTATTGATATGAAATTTTCTGAGATTGTTTCCTGTAATATGCGTGATGTTTTCCTCTAAAAACTAAGATCAAGTTTAAAATCAAGTATTATTTTTAACGGCTTAAATATAAACGAAAAGCAATTCTTATGAAAAATTACCAGTTTTAGTAACTATGTTCAGCTGTATCTCAACACTATTTTGAAGTACAAGAAATATTTTAGAGCATAACACAGATAACTGTCATAAAAATGTACTCCTACAAGGATTTATGTATATTTAGAATATCATTTTGTCTATGCTTGTTAACGTAAGGCAAATATTTTAGAAATTTTTCTTCAAATTTCTCAGTTTTTTTAAAAAAAATATTATTTTGAAAGCCTAATTTTACAATATTTTCATAGTTTTAAAACATATGCTGTTGAAAAATAACATTAAAAAATATATATAAGTTATTTTTCAAAAAATGTCTCCGAACATAGTCGGATACCTTAAAGGCTTATAGAACTCTTTATAAGATTATTACTTTCTTGTAGCAATTGAATTTTATAGTTTGTAATTTTTTCTCACGATTTCGAAGTGATTTTGGCCAGAATGTATACGCTTGATATGCTTCAATATCACGTGCCATAGATTAATTCTGTATGTTTTAAGTGATAAATCAGTAAGGTGCCTATGTCTTAAACTCATAAATCTCCGACTAATAGTTTTTATTTCGAACTTTTCTCTCGTAGATATTGTTATTATCTCAAGAGTACATACACATTTTTCTAAGATATATTCTTATATCTCAAGAGCACAATGGGCCACGGTGGTCTGATGGTAAAGTCTCGGCTCTTTTGCCCATTCAATGGATGAGATAATTCTAGCAGTTATGGGTATCGGGGGTGCGAGCTGGCGTTCTGTCAAGGTAAGGTCTTGGCTTCGGGGCCGGAGGGCTTCAGGTGCGAAACCCGATTCCATAGAAAACTCGCCGTATAAGCGTGTCTGGTCCAGGTTAAATCCGTCGGGGCCAAATGTCCTCCAACTGGTGTGGATAGGGGTTTCCGGCTCCAGTGTCGCCCTCGTCATCTGACCGCGATTCAAAATGATGAGGTCCGTCCCAAAAAAGCTCCCGTATTGCTTCAAAACTGCACGTTGATAGAGCTAACCTGAACTAAACTAATCAAGAATAAAATATTGCCCTAGTGCGAGAAGACTCGAAAGCTTTGATTTACACTAGTTTTAATTCGCACATTAGGTTGACGAAATGTTTTCATAAATTTAATTTTCTCAATTAAAACTATTTTTCAAGGTGGGTTAGAATTGAAATTTCTTTTCTTCTTGCAAGTATTAATGAAGTTCTTTAAAAGTTTATAAAATATGTATTATTCATTGAATTCCTTAAGTGTGTATGTTATCAGCGAAGAAAAAAAAAATCGTAAATAGCAAATATGAGAGATTATTCCGGAAAAAAATGCAATTTCGTTGAATCTACTTAATGGAAACTCTAAACTTCTTAATTGAGTTAGATAAAGTATAAATTAAAAGAAATGTAAATTTATTCAGTTAGTTTATATTACAAAGACACTATTTATTTTAAAAAAAACACAGAAACGCAAACAAAAAATTGATTAAAACTTTTGATGTTGGTGCACTATTTTAAGAAGAAAAAACGAATCTACCGATTAATGATTTATTGAGAGAAAAATATATTAAGAATAGATTTGTGTGAGATATTTAAACTTGAAAATCTTTCTATAGCACGACTTCTTAAATATTTGGTCGTGGCCCCAAATTCAGTCTAAAAAAACATTGAGTTTACGAATACTTTCACAGAGCTGCCTTTTACAAAATTTATCAGTATCCATAAATTAACAGAGTTTCAAATGTCTTGATACTCATAAAAAAGGAAAATAAATAATTTTGCTTTTTAAAAATTTCAGTAAAATTAGCTAGCTTATTATTTGAAATTGAATTTCTTCTTGGTTACAATATTTAATGCTTCCTTTGCTTATTTATTTTCAACTTTAGAGACAGTAAAAACAGTAGATAAGGGGAAATATATGGCAAGCGGAAAAGTTCAAGATTCTCTATCCCAGAGTATAATTTCAAAGAAAAAAATATAATGAAAAATTGGTTAAAGTAGATTCCCTAGAATAGTTATTCAACAGATGTAAATTTTGTTTAATCAAAATATTCCGTTATTTTCCCGACGCAGCTTATATGAAATTCTACTTTCAATTCTACAGGATGGTCATGAATTCTTGAACCCATTTCAAAAATTAACAAAAAAACTAATAATGTTACAACTGCTTTTTTTTAAGTGAGAGAGAAAATAAAAAAGTTTTTTCAGATAGGTGGCGCAACATTCGGCGTTCTTAATTTGCTACAGTGAAAGATGTCCATACACAATGGATACCGATCAGCAGAAGCCGATACGCGTTTCCTGGTTTCTTTGTTTAATATTTCTTGAATATCTCGAAAACTATTCAGTTTTCACAATACAATTTATTTAACAAATTAAAGAGCGCAAAATTTCCTACATATACATGCTTTTATTCTTATTCTAGCTTTAATAGTTTTGCAGATAATGGCTCTCGAAAATGGGAGATATCCAATAATTTACGAGCCCCTAGACCACCGTAATGGCACGTTACCTATCCGAAGAAACTTTTTAAAATGCACTCTCATTTTTAGAAAAAAAACCTTAGTTGTAACATTATTAGTTTGTTAAATTAATTTTTGAAATGGGTCCAATAATTTATGACCACCGTGTATTTCGCATATGTATAACATGTTCTGTTTTCTGCAGGTCCTGCTCGTCGCAGCTCTGGCTGCTGTGTCCCTCGCCCTGCCTTACGGAGCTCCAGCTGCTCAGGAAGAAAAACACGAAGTGAGTGAACATCAGTTTTTGTTATTAACCCTACACTACAAAGTTCTTATATTTTTGGAAAAAAAAGTTACGAAAATCTTTATAAATCCAAGAAAAATAACTGAAATAGTTAAGCTTCATTTTTAGTATAAGTGAATATATTATTGATTGTTTAATTGAATTGAAATTCTATAACTGTTTTCTATCATTTTACTCCTCTGTGTTTTGTATTTTCCACCATTATCAACTTTAATTTCGCGTACCCTTAACTGATCGGCCACTTTGTCCAAGGGGTACGCTTGACACAGTTTGGGAAAATCTCCCAAAATCTAGAATAAAAGCAATTACTTTATTTTTCTAAATGAAAACATCGCAGAATTAGGAAAAACATTGAGAATAGAGAAGAATCTGTTTGCATTGACAACGGATTAGATTTAAAAACCCGGAAAAAGAGAAATTTTCTGCGAGGGAAAAATATTTTTTAAATTGATGCCGACTCATACTAGAAGAATGTCAAATAAATTAATTTAATTACGTTTAAAATTCTTCTTTGATTTATAGTTCCGCTAATGACTATCTGAATTTGCGGCGCATTGAAAGCGGAAAATCGTTTTAAATTATTTAAAATTTCTTTTCAAAAATTATTCATTAGTACGTTGTTTTCCATCATTTTAGTCATTAACATTTTTCTCTGAAGGAACTGGCCAGTTACAATGGCGATAGAATTAATGGCTTTATATTTTTTTCTCTTTTAATCGAAGATTTTATATCAAATCCGAGATAAAACTTTTTACATATCATATGGTTTATTATTTACAAAAGTTTTATATGGTTTCTTAAATAAGCCTTAAAGTGTAATTAATATTAATACAAAGTTAAATATGGGTTTTATTTTCTTTAGATTGATTAGAAAACTTCTAGTAGGCAAAGCCCTAACGCCACCCTATGCCTCTGTTGCCTACAATCATTATAGGCAAAGACAGCAAAAATTATCGAATATTTTTTAAATTATGCAATGTGAGTAATATTACTTCTAGAGATCCATAATAATAATCGATATTTAATTTCTCTAATATTTTATCAAATCACGCGCCATTATTGCCATTTCATTTCAAATTTCAATAAAGTGAAAACCAAATAGTTCAAAAGATCAATATTTCACAATTATCAAACCATATCTCTTTTCACATGCTGATATGATTTTTGAATAACAAGTTTATACAATTATTCCTATACAAAATTGAGCATATGAGGTAGTGGAGTCTACAGACATTATGTAACATGCTCATGATTCCATTCTTAGAAAATAAAATCTATCAGAAAGCTGTAATGCTAACAAGATTAGCAATTTTCATTCATTATAAACAAGCTTATTAGTTATGTAGGTATGCTGATATGACGAACTTGACCTTTCAGTAAGATCTATTTACAATGACATGATCAAATTTTCGTCACTCTGCTTTTACGGATAATTACACTTAACATATTTTCTCGGCAACATAATACATTAATACATTCTGTCTTTTCCAACTTCTCTTCCAGCCCCTCCCCTACGAATTCGGCTACGAGACCAACGACGACAAGGGCACCACCACCTTCCGAAAGGAGAAGAGCGACGGGAAGAAGGTCGAAGGCACCTACGGATACAAGGTGAGCACACTGTTCTGTTTCAGGAGTGCAGAAAGAGAACTATAAATTTCATGATTCTCAGAAGTGACCCAGACTAATTTCAATTTCAGTAATAGTAATAATGAACTCGAATTTCTTGTTCTTCTAAAGGACATCCATTGTTCTTAGATCTCAAATATTCACTTCATCTTCCAATCTCGTAATTTTTCGTTTCCTATCAACAGGATGGCAAAGGTATCGAACGAGTCGTAGAATACATCGCCGACGAGCACGGTTACAGAGCCCATATCAAGACCAACGAGCCCGGAACCGAGAGCCAGAATCCCGCTGACGTTATCTTCGACGCTAAGCCAATCGTTGTTGATGAGCCCAAGGCTGCCCCAGCACCCAAGCCCCACTACGAAGCCCCCCGTTACGCTGCCACCCATGAACACAAATACGAAGCCCGCCGATATGAATCCTCCGAGCCAAAATACGAAGGCCCTAAATACGAAATCCCCAAGCCAAAGTACGAAGCTCCACGATATGAAGCCCCCAAATATGAAATCCCCGAGCCAAGATACGAAGCTCCCCGATACGAGGCCCACAACTACCCACGATATTACTAGAAGCAGATATCTGTGATTTCTACCGACTAGCTTCAGTAAGTGGCATTCTGTATTTTTGTAAATTTCAGATAGTCTTCAGGTTCAGTGTATATAGAGTCTCATAACATTCTTTTAAAAAGGGCTTTTTAGCGAGAAAAAAGAAAATTTCCTCTCTACATTCACTTTTGTTTGAATTAAGTGTAAGATAAGTCATGTTTAATTCTATGACCGATTGTGAGGTCCTTTCTGCATTAACAATAAATGTTACTACCACCCATGGGACCTTATTGGAGGAGAGAACAATTATCTATATGGTGATTAGAGGACAGACAAATTTGTTGCACTGGAAAGACTAAAATTCAAATCCTTTAGTAGTGTGGCATCTACACCAACCCGTATGGAAAATGTTAATTAGCGTTGCATTTGTTACCACCAATGTGAATAATTGGTTATTATATATAATAAACGGTCATTATTTATAATAACCTCATACAAAATCCAGTTATTATATATAATAACCGCTTAAAAATCCGGTTATTATATATAATAACTGATTTATCACATTAACCATAACATATCAAAAAATGAAAACATGTTCCTTCAAACGAATTTCAGAAAAAAAGTTGTTTAAAATATTTTCTTGATAAAGAGTAATTTCTTTCTTTCTTTTTTTTAAAGAATTCTTAAATTTTTTTGAATTTTGATGGTATATATTAGCAAGTTAAGTTTTCCAAAATCGAGAATTTGTTCATGTTTTATTTGATCTCATACAAGGAAAAGGCAAAATGGTTTTTTTTTTTTGCCTCCTTTCTCAGAATTTCTTTTTTTGCACCTTTAGGACCATAGGAACACAAAACAAATTACGTAGCACAGAGTTAGAAGTGTTTTTGAATTAAAAGTTGATTAAAAACAAATTCAATGTTAATCAATTAAAAACAGAAACTGTGACTATGAAATTTTTCTCTTCGCATATTTTTATAACTATTTAACATTATTATTTTACCGACAATTAATAAAGTATTTAACAATTTTTTATAGTTTTGTCATATATTAAATACGTTATTCAGAAAAAAGGCAGAAGTTGTTCATCTCTATTTTTTTAACGTGGCTTTCTATTATAATACCTGATGATTACTAAACTACCTGCGTAGTTGAACTAAAATTCTTGTGGCATATTTTAACTGTTTTTCTAGACAGACAAACCTGACTGCTGATCTCCTTGACTAAATGAGTTTTTTTTTTGTCCTTAGATTGTAGGTTGCCAACATCAAATCAATTCAAATAGAAAAAAAGAATTGTAGACTGACTTCCAAAAAAAAGAAAGAAAGAACTGTAATAAATAGCTAAAATACGAAAAATGGTTAAATACATAATTATAAAACTATTTTAAAAGATATATCATACACCTTGCTACTTATTTCATTTTTAGGTCTATAGTTTTATAAAAATATTTTTATAACGTGTGATCAGTTTTCCTTGAATAAAAGACATCATAAACAACAGAAAATATCTCAATTAATTCTAGAAGCTTCGAAAGATGCTAGATTTTGAAAACCGAAATTAACTCTTTTAATGGGTGATTTGTTTTCTAGGTACCTGAATCTGTATCAGCCGCCTGTCCTTGGATCTTGACCCATGTTCTTCAGTTGATTGAAGAAGAGAGATGGTTGATTCCGACTACCTCCCCTCATTATCAATTGAAATATTGGTCAAATCACGTGCAGGCCTGCACCGTTTTGCTGTGTCCCATGTGATGTCCGGCGTTTTGTCCTTGTGAAGATTCTTTCTCTGTCATGTTGACGCTTTATTTATTTTTATGTGTTTTATGTGCCCGCTTCTTGTCCTTGTTACACTTGTGCTGAAATAAATAACTTTTCTACGGAAATCTACTTCTTTTTTAATTCATCTTTATCAACTTGTTAAAAAAGGCACGTTTTAACAATTAAGAGATCTCATAAATTAAATCAATTCAATGCACGTTTCTGAAGGAATGGTATTTTAATATATTCTTCTGGAAATAAACTAAAATGGATCTAGTTCATCTCGATCATTATTCCCAGAAACTTGTTAGGAGGCTTTTTATGACGCTTGGAATAATAACATGAAGTGTCATCTCTGTAAAAGAAAGCTGATATTTTTCTTTTCAAAAATAGTGCATTCAACATTCACAGCTTGCATTAATTCTGGCAGAATAATTAATACAAAATGACTTGTGACACGCCATGATAATGAAAAGAATTGCTTCACTAGGTCAAGAATTTTAAAATATCTATTTTTAAAATGATGTCGGAGCAAACGTCGTACTTCTTTCTTAATATGCAATCCAACTAGTAATAAAATATTATAAGTGGAAGTTAACCTTTTTCCTAACAGAGGAACAAATGCTGCACCATCATATTTTTGCCCGTCTGCTTATTGGCTGATATAGGGTTAGTTTAATTTAGTTATATTAACGTCCCGTTCTGAAGCATCAAGAGGACTATTTGGGAACGAACCTCAACATTTTAAACCGCGGTCAGAAGACGAGGACGACACCTGAGCTGGCATCGCCTCTCCAAACTTCCAGACCACACCAACGGGTGGACGTTTGGCCACTACGTGATGACCACCACTACTATGATTTAACGTGAAACAAGGCCCATACACGGCAGGTCTTCAATGGAATCAGGTTTCGAACCTAGAATCCTCCGACCCTAAAGCCGAGACCTTATCTTTAGACCACCGCAGCCCTGATACAGGCAGTAAAAAGTTTTAAAAAATGTTTATTTTAAGGGAACATTAATTTTAGATGAATATTAAATCATGCTGTGATTGCGTTCACTAATTAATGGATTTTCAAATAAAGCCATTTGTTTCTCTCTTCCCACAGATTGGAGAAACTCTGCGGTTTTGAAATAATTTAATTTGGTATATTAACAGAATGGATTAAATTGAAAATATGTACCATTTAAAACTGCTATATTTTAAATTTAAATTAGCACTAAATATAGAGCGGACCAAATTTCGGAGGTTTGAAATACAATACAACCCGGGTTAAGCGAACGAAAGGAGAAAGCCGTTTAGGATAACGATTTTTTTTCTGTTAAGCCATGAACTCTATTACTATTTTGTATCTAATAACAGTATGTAATTCTGAAATCCCCCCCAAAGTCCTATTATGCTGCCTCATCGTGGCGGGGGTGGTGGCCCTGGGTGGAATGGGCGACGAACGTCTGGAGTTTTTTCTCCTGGCAGGGTCACCCAAGACGTGAAGGCCATTCCATTATACCCAGCTAAAGCATAAAAGCAATGCACAAAGTAAGACTTCTTCCCTCGGGCGTCCAATGTCTAGTGACAACAGAAGCTGCACTCTCCTCCTTTACCATGAATCGTTCGCCTATAGTTTTGGCCTCATGTATGGAGCTGGAGAAGAGGAACCTGTTTGAAAGTCCTGCGCTGGTTCGTAATTTTCTGTGGGCGAGCGGACTCTTGGACTTGGTCTAGCTGAGGACTAGAACAAGTGGAATAAGAAACAACAACAATTCTAAAATGTGTTGAGTGTAAAACGAATTCAAAACTCTCCTTGTAGGCTAGGTACACTTATGTTGCTTTATGAAAATTAACCCGTCGGGTGCAATATTCGCACCGGCGAGTTCGAGATCACCGATAAACAATATAGTAATTAACATTGTTAACACCTATTAATTTTAATTTTAGCATTCTAAAATGAATCACCGACCTTCTTGGGTAGGCTTAAAAGAAAAAAGTTGGGATATCGTTGCAAAAAAACGTCTCGCCTTTGCGATTATTTCCATGGAGTACAGTATGGGTTTTTTGGATTTGCGATTTCAGAGGCATTTCGGATAACCAGGGTTTCGGTTAACCGAGGTTAAACTGTGTATTAAATGTTCCAATAACTCTTTTAACTCAAAGCATAAACCTGGAAAAAAGGAATCTTTTTCTATTGTTACACTATACAACATACTGATTTGTATTTAATGATATGTGTTAATGAGGATGAACAATGCTATCATTGATCTGGTCTAGTTAACACGTACTTTGACCATTGGTATTTGTAAATTAAGTTGGGTAAACGAGGGATACTTGACCCTACTTTTACTTTTTCTTATATTTCTCGACTATTTGAAATGCTAGGATCATAAAAGGATTTGCTTTTAAGAATGAGAAATGTACTTATGCTAAACTGATATCTCATTTAATCATAAAATAAATGTATTTCATGAAATCCCCTAGGGTCAAGTATCCCTAACCTTAGGGATCTTGACCCTACATGCAAAGAGTACTTAAATTCTTTTGATAATTTGAATATTAATGAAATTCAGATATTAGATAAAAACTACTGAATTTAAAAAAAGGTTTTTATTTTCAAATAATATTAATGACACTAATATTAAAAGTTAAATAATATGGTTACTATAAAACGCATTTGTTATTTATGAAATATAGTTAATAAATTAAATTAGTTAAGTCATTAAATTAAATTAGTTCAGAATTTAGTAAACAATTAAAATATAGATTTAATTAAATGAAAAAATTACAACAATGGAACTGGAAGCCTAGCAACGTCATTAGCGCGTTGAAGAATTGCCGGTTTTGGAAAATTTAAAGAAAGAAAAGGAATAGCATCAAAACGCAGAAAAAATGTCTAAAAAATTTTGTACAAAACAGGAAATTGAGAAGTTTAATAGACTTACTCGATTCTTCTAATATTTAAAGAAAAATAAAAGCAATAGAATAAAAAATATATTTTAGGAGAAAATTCAAATCAAGAAATATAGACAAACTCAAAAGAAATGGCGAAACGATAAATGAAGCCAAACGATGTCAAATAGTTCGCGCAAAATAATTTTATTAAAATGATAAATAAATAAATCTTTCTTTCTCAAGCGAGGAAAAATAGATTAATTAAATTTAAATTTAAAAAAAATTCTTACTAAAATAATTATTTGCATTATTTGAAATTATCATATTTAAAAGAAATTTTAGTCATTAAATAGTTACTAACAAACAATTTTTAAATAATTATTCTCTATATCTGAGTTGCCATATTGGCGACAAGCTCCACACACCAGAAAACTGATCCCAACCACAAAATATCCTTCGGTCGGCTATGACATCGAAGCTGCAATAGTTTTTGATAGGGTCAAGCATCCCTTACTTTTTAGGGTCAAGCTGCCCTAACTTGACTTTTTCAAAATAATCTAGTTAAACCACATAGAATTAAGATACTGCATAACATCGTATATCAAATTATAGCTAGAAGTATGCTTAAAACTCAAAAATATTTTAATTCATCTTATCTTCAATAGTAAACTTCCTATCCTCTGAGGAATGAAAAATTGAAAATTTACTTTTGGATTCCCAAATCATTTACCTACTCACCATTACGACGGCTTTTCAGATTGGAATGAAAATCCCCTCCAATAGACCATGTGACCAAATGTCAAATAAAAATGCCACACACAAATTACCAATTATTTCACAATCTGAGAAAATCGCTTAGGGTCAAGTATCCCTAGTTTTCCCTATTGGTAGTGAACTGACTGTACTAAACATGATCCATATGTTTTTTAACTCTATCGATACGGGAAAGTCCCAAACGCTCCTTCGAGCAAAAGACGATGGCCGTCCGAAACGTCCGAATATCGCTGCGAAATTTCCACACCCTTTCGCAAAGTGTGATTTTTTTCTGACTCGCTGCGCACACTTTCTTAGTTAGAGTGGCTCGACCAGATGGGTTGGGGAAAAGGAGGGTTTTCTTAGAATTCGGACAGTGCCAGCTGTCATTGCGGTTTTTGAAGAGAGGAGGGGAATTTCCTTTATCTTTGAAAGAGGAACTCGGACGTTCCCGTATTTTGAGGTCCCTCTATTCCAATGGTCTTAGGAATCAGAGGGTTAATTGCAATTATACTCAATACTATGCTCGACGCTTGATTTATCCATGGAAATTCTATACTTTAAAGAGTTACTAAATATAGCAACTCGAAAGAATGAACCCAATAAGTTTTTATAGGCATTTTAAGTTTTTTTAATTGACAAAATAAAGACTTCACTTACAACAAACATTTTCAAAGTACAACAAACAAACTTTCATATTCATTCAAAGGTGTTATCAGGACAAATTAATCAATTCCTAGAAGCATGCTTTTTTTCTCAATCAAAAGTTTTACTGAAAATATTCTGAAAGTCCTGAGATTCTTCTTCCCAAGGGTGTGTATTCCGTACCCTTAGGGGATGCTTGTGCGTAACTCAAAGGTACATTGAGCAAACTACCTTGTTGGGACTGTGGTTGGCCTTCTAAAGAATAGAATTGTTGTGGTGGGATGGCTTGAGTAGCATGGGTTTGAGCCTGAGTTGTAGAAGAAAATGCTGCATTTTGCAGAGCAACAGGTTGCTGGTTTTGAGGTATGTAAAACTGATTGAGAGGGATGGCAATCAACTGACGGTGAGCAGGTATTAACTGTGGTTGAGCTTTAGGAGACAAGTACTGAATTGCTGGCACTTGAGCATTTAAGATCTCATACTGCTGCCTGCCACCTGTGGCTGCTGGGAACTGCTGGGCGTAGTGGAGCTGTTGAGGGATGGCATTGTTTTCGTTCGATGGTGTAGTTGGAACTTCTCTTGGTTGGTCAAACTGGGCAGAATTCGGAGGGGCGTTCTGGTTCAGTCGAAGAATGTCACTTTGTCTTTGAGGGAAAAGGTGGTGCTGGCTCCTAAGTGTAGATGGATGGGACAGAACTCCTGAATATTGAGTGGCAATTTCAGCATCTACTTTCTCAGCAACCAAATTCTTCCTTTCTTCAGCGGCATCCTCTGCTTTGTAGCTGATAGCAGCCAAATTTTCACCCTGCTTCTTCGCAATCTGCACATGCTGGTTTGAAGTGTCAGCGTAGAATTCGACTCCAGCTGAATTTGTCCTGTCGATTCCGGGCTCGTTTGTCCTGATCTTTGCTCTGTAGCCGTCTTTGTCAGCAATATATTCTACTATTCTTTCGATTCCGTGCATATCCTTGTAACCGTAACGGCCTTCCACCTTACCAGATGGATCTTTTGATTCTCTTCTGAACAGCGTTGTTCCGTTCTGGTCACGAGAGTCGTATTCGAAGTTGTATGGGATTGGTGGGTTCTGAAATAGAATTAACACGATTAAAGAGGTTTAATATTTTAGTATAGGATCATAATCTAATCATTGTTTTAAACAATTAAAATAAAATTTAAATTAACTTATTAATTAATTTATTTTGAATTAACTTATTAACATGATGTGAAAATTTTTGATTAAACATTTTCTTCATAGAAAAATTAATTACTTTTTTTCTCTGTTGTTTGATTTAAAAGAATATTTCTCTAATGATTCACAATTCATTTATACCGAATTCCCACTTTCTAATTTGGAATATTGACCAGAAATTGTTTCTCGTAAAGTACAACTTGTAATTTTTAAACAATTTATAGAATTTAGAAATTTTTATTTTATTACAATATTTTATTTTATTACAACGAAAAAAATGGGAATTTCTCTAACTCATTTCTAACTTACCAACCACACTAAGTGATTTTGAGTTTATATTCGAACTATTTTGAACTGCAGCTAGGAACGAATTCGAAGATTTCTTTCGACTCGTTTAGTTGAGATTTTGCTGAGCGTCAATAGATTTTCAGAACTCAGTTACAGTTATAGGATCTGATTAACAAAACAGTTTTTATTTTTAATTCCATAAGATAATTGAAATCTCGGTAAGAAAAAAATCGTTTAATGTGATAAAAAAAGACTTAAATTTTTGAAACAATTTAAATAGGTGCTGCAGATCGGCCATCTAAATTTGTGAGTCCCTACTGGTTTTGATCAAGATTTGATTTGGCGCAGTTTAATGGCGCATAAACCATATTTAATTATACCGCGCCAAACTTATGATGTAGCCTAAAATCTTCTTCTAAAATTACGATTCGGAAATTTTATCATATGTCTATGGTAAAATGTCAAATAGTAAATACAGTAAAATATTTTGTTTTCGCAGTAAAAAAATAGTCTTTAAACATGTTCGAATTATTTAGATCAAACAGTGTTGAAGATCTTAAAGCCAATCAGTTTTAACCCGTTACACTCCTATGACGAGTCATACTCGACATTCTGTATGATGCAACTTTTTCACATTCTTGTTGGATAGCGCGTATTACTAAAACCATATAATAGCAAAAAACACACAGATTAATACAGTCGAACCGCGATATAGCGAACCCGGGATATAACGAACCCTCGGTTACAGCGAACCTTTCACATGGTCCCAACTGAAGCCCTATGTTAATAATGTATTTTCATAAGTTTACAACGAACAGCAAACGCTAGAGACTCGGTTACAGCGAACTGAAAATTTCTAAAACTTCAAACTTTTCACTTGCCCAAAGGGACATTCTTTACTAATTGTGCTCAAGTCAACCCAACTTCTACATGAGTTACCCCTTTTGCATGAAATACTCTGGTCCAGAGACAACATTCCTAGCCTGTTGTACCTTTGTTAGAGTCGCTGCTAACCCCATAAGTGGGACAAAGGAACAACAGGCAAGGATCTTTACAGTTTCTATCTAGCCTAGTGTCAACCAGAGAAGGGGGAGACTTTCTGGTCAGCTGGGGAAGCGAGTGAGGAAGATATCGTGGCGTTAGTAAATGAAAAAAAAAACAACTCTATTGTAGATTCGTCTTCAGATATGGAGGAAGAACAAGACGAACCAGGGCCTTCAATTGCAGATGCAAAAGCAGCTACAAACGTTTTGAACAATTTTTTTGCCACAGAAAACGTCTGCGAACATGTTGTGGACCTGTTTAAAATAATGGATAAAAAAATTGATGAGTTGTATATAAAATCGAAAACTTTTCAACCAAAAATAACATCTTTTTTTAGTGTAGTGGATTAGCAAATAAGTAAAAAAAGATAATGTTTAGTTTGTTTATTATTGAGTATATTATTTAATACTTTATTTGTCCCTAATTACTAATGAAAATATTATGTTATTAAAAAGTTTATTATAGAAGTAGTATTTTAGCATGTTGGGTCATTTTTTTTTTTTGCAAATACGGATACAGCAAACCTCGGTTAAAACGAACTTCTGAGTGGGTCCGTTGAGGGTTCGTTATAACGGGTTTTGACTGTATTTATATTTGAAAGAAATTAGTGACAATATTTTCATCTTCCTAAAGCGCTAAATCAATCCTTACACTTACACGTGTATAATTATGCACCTCATTATCTTTCAGAGTGCAAATGGTTAAGATAGTAAAGAAATGGGGATATGGAATTTTATTAAGTATGTCTATAAGAATGATGCAGGCAAACTGAAAAAAGCGAATGCGTAGAAGACTAAAATGTAGCCATTCTATTAGAATGTGTAGGATCTATATTGGGCTTTGACATACCATACAAAGAGGAACGCGATTTTGACCAAGAGCTAAAGGATTAAAATAATAAAGTCTTGACCAAGGTAATAATAATAAAAATGTTGACCAGGAATTGAAAGATTAAATTGCGGACATTCTGAAAATGCCAAGCGGAATTATTTTATGTTTTTTACGGTATTAATAATTTCTTCTTGCTTATTAATAAATTTCGGTTTGATTTCTTATAAAAAATAGACAGATATAGAGTCTATATAAGAAATATAATAGAGTATATATAGAGTTATATAAGAAATATAGATGTATAGAGTTAGAGTTTTAAAGTAGAGAGAGAGTTTAGAGAGATATATAGTGTAGAGAGAGAGAGAGGGAGAGAGATACAGAGTTTATAGAGTTTTTATAAGAAATCTTGTAAATTTTTCGTTTACTCAGTAAAGCAGACGAATAGCAATTTCATACCGTAGGTTCTTGCAAAGCATCTTCCTCTAAAATCACTCGATTGGAATCCTTCAAAACTGCACAGTTGCAGACGGTAGAGATGACAGCGAACAAAAGTATCTGAAACAAAGAAAAAGTTCCAATTCATTTACGAAAGAATGGCTCATTTTATGACTTTTGTTATGATAAAATATCGAATGCGCTAGAATTAGACAAAATTGATTATAGGGAAGCTTTCAAAATAAAAACAAATACTTAAAATCAAAATGCATTGGAATAAGTTTCTGGAGAAAATATTTTCAGATTTAATAGCAGATTTTCAGGGGAAAAAAGGAATAAGAAACATATGTGAAACTTATTAGTAACAATTATAGTTTATGCAAAGATTGCAATATAATTAAATAATGATCATTTAAAGTCTGATTTAATTCTAAAATTTTAATATTTTGGAATGAAAAAAATTGGTTTTATATTTATGTTTACTAATACATATAGGCATATTTAATATTTATAATTATTATTAAGGAGATTGAATAACGTTTAGTAAAATTGCAATCGATTAGTTTTGGATTATTATTTTTAAAAAATCAATTTCTGAAATCCACAGTAAAATTTCAGAAAAATGTTTGTAAGAATATTATTGCTTTCAAATATTCACTCTTGTTTTCATCATTTAAAATTGGCAATAATAAAGTCTTCTTAAGTAGATGTAGTCAGAACATACGCAGGTATGTACAGAGAAGCCATTTTTAGAAGTGTATTCTCAGTGAAGTGACCAATGAAAAAAAAACTATATTAAACTATAAAATTTTATCAAATAAATTCAAAGATTTTAAGCTATTCTGAGAGTTTAAGCAGCAAAATGTTTACCAGAAACGTTATTTTATTCTTATTTTTGAGAATTCTGAAATACAAATTCTGAAAACATTTGTACTAGAGGAAGTCAAGATGTTGGTAGTGAATGTTTAAAGAAACAATAGATACTACTTTTTAAAGAATGCGTATGAAACTGAAACTTGAAAGATTGTGATTTCAGATATTAGTGCTACAAATCGAATTAAAACATTTTGTTCCTTTTTCCTTTAAAATTAACTTTGAATTGAAGGGGCAGTTCTTGCACACTTATGAAAGAAACTTCATATAATTGATAGTTATTCAATAAAAATAATTTTGAAACAGCAATCAGGAACACTTGGAATTAATCAGGTTTTGACTTCCTCAATTTAGAATCTCACAGATGACACTTTTTTTTAACGTTCGATTTCACCTTTAACATCAGAGGACACACTTACCTTATCAATCATTTTAAAAAGACGAGGAAAAACTTTCCAAAAAACTTCTGATCTGATTGATCGAGTCGAATCGATTGATATTTGAAAAGAATGAACCCTTATTTATACTTAAAAGGAAAACTCGACAATTAAAAAGAAAAAGGGCTTGCCCCCGAATTGAGTAACACGGAGAATTTTAGTTCATGGTGTCAAATTGCAGATGAGTTTTCCGAGCTCCTCGAAAATTCGTGTCCTCGAGCAAGAATTGGCAAACTGATGATATCTTTCGAATTGTATCAATTCAACCTGTGGGGATGGAAAACGATTTCTTCTCAGTTTGCGCCCCCCTTCCCAATCAATGTCAGATAGGAGGTCAATGACGATTGTAGCTCAAAGGAAGATGAAACCGATTTGATGGAAAATCGAACCTTTTTCCCGCCCAAAACTGATGGTCGTTCGATTTTTGGCATAAGGGATTTGGAACAGAATTTTGCAATTTGTGGAACATTAATCTGATTTTGTTTCCTGACACTCCATTGTTAAGTCAGTTCAACCGAATGGTGTAGGCACCTGATACTCTTGTGAATATATACAGTTTCTTTTTTTACAAATTCCTCCCTTTTACTTCCTGTTTATTGCAACATACTTGTTTAGTTTGGACAACGCTCAGCGGAGCGTAATTTTCGGTGTTCCGATGATTCTAGTTGTTTTTTCCTCCAAAAATTTAAACTAAATGTTACTCGGTTTATTTTTTATTTTTCATCGGTTAAAGTAACATCAATAAGTAAATATTTAAAAACATTCGTGACTTCCTTTCTCTGATTGTATAAAAATCTTCTAGAATTTTCATAAGAACAAAAACTGTTGTTGCCATTTCTCATAATTGTAGACACCAACAATTGAATCGTCAGTTTGAAGAAGGGAAAGAATCCAAAAGCTTTGAGGAAATAAAAATCTTCTTATTTTTCTAATTTGCTGCTTAATTTTAACCAAACTTTTATATGATATTCTTTAAATCAGTGGTTTATTTAGTGATTTGCGTTCCTTTTTCACAGCTAATAATGAGCCTCTCACCTGAGTCTGAAAAAACCTTTTTCGAATTATGTTCGTCGTCTTATACAGTGGCATAACTGTCTGTGAACACGATTCACCAGAAACGGACCAGATTAGAGAATGAAATTCGGCTTGTGGTCGTTACACTAACATTTTAATGGATGTCCCAAAAGGTCGTTTACAAACTTTAAGGCATATAGAAACAATCAATTTTGCAATAACATGGGATGGCTTACGCTAAGGGCTATTGTTAAAGGGGCTCTTTTTCAGTGAATTAAGTACAGGTAAAGCTTACAGCACAGGTTTAATAGAATACAAATTTACATTATCGCAGCAACACAATAGACTGAAGAACAACGTGCGAAGCATGAATAGCGTCGGAAGGCAAGTCCCTTCAAAACTTACTTTAAGTACTCCAAATGTTTATTGTTGATACTGCGTCCTACTTGCCATTTATCTGTCATGTAGAACAAGAATGTGGAGGCCTTTCTAGGAGGGTGCCATTTTTTTTCTCTTGACCGAAACAGATCGGCAATAATTTAGCCCGTCTTTTGATGGCAATTTTGATCTCTTTTTTGATTACGGTTGAAAAGAACTTTGGAATGAATAGGGGATAATAGCCTTTGTTGCTGAAAATCCCCAAAACCCTTCAATTAAACACAAAATCTGTCGTGTAGCGTATGATTTGTAATGTCCTTATTCACGCAACTGTGTTGTACTGTTGTGAATTTCGATTCCATTATACCTGCGTTGGTGGCTTTATGTGGTGTATCTTTTTCTTTTGCTTAATTTTCCGGCAAAGAGCCCTCTGTAGCGGTCGCCCTTTGCATTAGCGACCCCATGTTCTATTGTTAATTGCTTCTGTATGCCTGACTCACCGTTAATTCCTGAACGATCTTCTGGGATAGCCTGTTAATGAAAACTTTTAAAATACCTTACAAAATTCAGTGTTCTATAGCTCTCTTTCTTTAAACATGCATTGGCCGATTGTGCTTTTGATTGATTTAATATACAGTAGACGCTCGTTATAACGACCACACATTATAAAGACCATTCCATTATAACGACCAGTGATGAAATCCCCAACTGTGTTTCCTGATGCACTATGTTATTTTACTTCCGGTATAACGACAGTACAGAGTCGTCCAATCCAATACAACACAACGTCCGAATTCAGCGAACACTCTTCCTGGTATTTTTCCAAAAAGAACATGTTTCTTTACACTAAAGCAGAATACCCTTTATTTTCTACTTTAAAATCTGTTTTAGAAATCTATTTTTAATTGATAAAATTTTATTTTTAATACGAATGATAAAAAATAAGTTGAGTATTTAGTTGGAATCTCTTTAAAAATCGCCTATTTATATGGAACTGCTGAGCGTGCATGTGTACAGTTTTTAATTATATCCACTATAGCGACCACTCATTATAAAGACCTATTGCTGTGGGACGCAGAGGGTCGTTATAACGAATGACGACTGTATATGTGTATACACGTTGAACTTTAATACGGATGTTAAATAGTTAATACGGACACACGTGAGTATCGTATAATAGAACTCCACTTGGTGATGTTTTGATATCGATTGAAGAAATTATTTTTTATTCGATACTTTAGAAGATCCCCATTTGATCAGAGATTTTAAATTACGTTGTATTTTCATTTTATGGTATATTTTCATGTTATAATGCAAATGGTAAGTCGGGTATCGCAGAATATAGCTAGTAATTTCCATAATAAACAAATATACATCCATCAAATGTGATGGTCTGAAATGTGTTGCAGATAATTTTAATTTTATATATATATTTAGTCTCTTTTTATACGTATACATATTTATATACAAAGTCTAAATTGTAATAACATTCTATAAATAACTAATATCATAGAATTTTCTGCAATTTTTCTTTCATCGCATTAAGAAAAAGATATTTTTCACGCGGAATATTTGCATTCTGTCTATCATTTGATTTTGAATTTGTAGATTTTATGATTTGCCAGATATTACAACCTAACAGAAATGTTATTTTAAAGTATTTTAGGGAATAAATCAGCTATCAAAACTGCACATTGAGAACATCCGAGTTACTTTTAATTATAATTTTAGATGCATCAGAACATTTTAGAAGAGGTTGAAAAGTGTTTTGGTGTTTTAATTTGTATATTTGATTTACAATAGCTTCAAAAATTTAATAATATTTAAATACATCTAACACTTCAGTAATAATAGCTTAAAAAACTTGTTCACAAAGAACTTATTCTAACGTTCTTTTACGATAAAAACTCTATCGCCAGTAAATGAATCTTTTAACAGCTAGGAAAATACCTAGCACTTCCGAATTGGAATTTTCCCACCACAAGTTCACTCAGCTGGAAGTAATTTGCTACTTAAGCAAAGTAGTTCGAGGTGAACTAGAAACTCCTCCGCATTATCTGAGCGATGTTGTAGTACATTAGAGTGATTGATGAGATGATCCATAGCGCACACACCAAGACGAGTCTGAAAAGATCCATTATCGAAGTTTCTAGATCAATCTAGGTGTGAGAGGTGTTAAAAACAGCTCAAGGGAATAGATAAAAACTAAAATTAGGAAAATATTGCTTTTAAAACACGAATGTGTAAACGTTTTAAGGAGCGGGCCAAAATTTTTTCTTTTGTTTTGGCGGGGCATTACAACCTTAATATAAATAAAAGTCATTGTGGCTATGTATGTGGGTATGCGGCTATGTTCCACATCTCCTAAACCAATGGACTGTTTTCAACGAAAATTTGTACAGTTATTATTTAAGACAAGGGGAAGACACTTATGAACTTTTCAAAGTCCAAAAGTTAAGTAAACAGTCAGTTAATTAGAAATTAACAGAAACCGTTTTTCCGCAGTAACTTTGGAGCAAATTGTTTTACAAAAAATATTTTTATACCATCTTAAAGTTCAAACTTTTACCTTTCCAATGATACCAATGTCAATTTTGTGCAATTTTCCCTTCAATTTGTATTAATTTTTGAAAAGCTAATTAATCAAATTATTGAATTGAAGCAGACGATTTTGAATGAAATTTATGCATTCTCCTTTGCTAGGCAACGGAGAAACTTTGAACTACTCTGCCTTCATTTCCCCGATATTTCTGTTTGTTTTGTAAATGTTTCTTTATCTATTTTTTATTTTCGTGCAATTTTTTCTTTAATTTTAATAATTTTTTCAAAATTTATTACTCAATGGCTGATTCAGTATATTTTACCATTCATTATTTGAAACGCCCAGTAGTCTGCCTAAGAGTGGAGTTGGCTTAAACATTATACCTCAAACTAAAAAAAAATCATAAATTTACATTTTAAAAATATTTAATTTTCAAGACTTATTTTGGTTTTATCAAGACTTTCAAGGAAGTACCTCGCATTTTGTGTTACTTTGATATAATTTTATGAATTTGTGGAAAAACAGAAACGACGGCGAGATCTTTATATAAATAAAAGACATTTTGACTATGTATGCGTGTGTATGTTCCACATCTCCTCTTAAACCACTGAACAGATTCCAACCAAACTTTGCACACTTATTATATAAAGCAAGAGAAAGATCACTGTCAACTTTTAGCTAACAACTAGCCCAAAAGTTAGTTAAAATTTCAGTTTATAAAAAAATTTTAAAAATTCGGCGAAACTAATTTTACATCTTATTGAATTTCAGAAAATTAGCTTATTAGTAACACATATTTTTTTCCGTACAATTTAATTCTCTCTTTTTAAAAATTTTTCAAAGTTAATTTTATACAAAATTTGCACTAGTATTTTTTATTGTTGAAGAACAAGAATAATTCGAATCACTGCTGCCATAATACATCAGTAGAATTCTGGAAGAAAACTAAAAGAAAATGAAAAGTAGACGATTCACAACTGCGATAAACAATTTATATTAGGAACAACTATCGATTTGGTTTATTTTCATGCTTTCAATTAATGAAAAATTAACTATTTAATTAATTGTTTCAAAATATTCATTAAAACCTTTCTTATACTTCATCGTTTGTTAAGAAAATTTGAAGTATCTATATAACAAATAATTAATAATTTATAAAGAAAATTAACTATCGACGCTTTTTAAAAATCTTCTGGTTCAATTGATATTTTCATTTTAATTAAAAAACGTTTCAGATCATAAAAGGATTTTGTGTATTATAATATTTTATATAATAGTAGTTTTTATATTAAAAATATTAGACATGAAAGTATTTTAATCAGGAGCAACGCCGGGCATATTAGCTAGTTTGTTATAAAACCAATAACGACTCAATTGCATTCCAGAAAGTTTCTTATAATCTGGTTTGAACCGGGATGTACTGATTATAGTATTATTTTAAATTATTTTCCTATTATTTTAAAATCTATGGCAAGCGGGATAGACCCTTTGAGCGTGTCTTAGTTTGCCCCTATCTGTTCTAAAAATTATTTGATTTAAGAAACTTAAGTAATTGAATTGCTATAAAAAGTATAAATATAAATTATTTAGTATTCGAAATAAATTAATCACAATGATAACAAATCACAAGTAGTCATTAAGCAAGAAATACGAATTTAAAATTCTAAATTTCACTAAGAATGTTTTAGAAATGCATTATTCATAGATATTAACCAAGAAGATATATTTTTGTATCTGATATGAAAGAAGAATGATACTTTATCTAATTCAATATATTCAGTATATAGAGGTAGATCATTTAGTGAACATAATTTGTTCAAAAACGATGTTCGTTGCCTGAATTGTTCGTTAACTGGTCATCAACTCGCCAAAAATTTTTATGAGAATTTAATTAATTCTTTCTGGTGACACAAACAATTAATAGAGAATATGATTTCTTACTTTGTTTATTTACGTTCAATAACAATAATGAATATATCTTGCTAGTTTCTTTTATGGTGTGGTACACAGTTCTATGCCACCATCTTCTTACGCCTCGTGATATGAGTTCTTTTAATAAGAAGTACAGAAAACCTCTAACAAAAATGGAGGAAATAGAAGTCAACTATAGTCACAGAAAAGGCCGTGATTGAAAATGTCAGATTATCTCTCTCGAAGCGATTTGAAGAGTTTATTTACATTCAATAACAATAATGAATATATCTTGCGTTTCTTTTATGGTGTGGTACACAGTTCTATGCCACCATCTTCTTACGCCTCGTGATATGAGTTCTTTTAAAAGTACAGAAAACCTAACAAAAAATGGAGGAATAACTTATGTAGCACAGAAAAAGGCTGTGATTGAAAATGTCAGATTATCTCTCTCGAAGAGATTTGAAGTGCTTATTTACATTCAATAACAATAATGAATATATCTTACTAGTTTCTTTTATTGTGTGCAAAGTTCTAAGCCATCATCTTCTCAAGCCTCGTCATATGAGTTCTTTTAATAAGAAGTACAGAAAACCTCTAACAAAAATGGAGGAAATAGAAGTCAACTATGTAGCACAGAAAAAGGCTGTGATTGAAAATGTCAGATTATCTCTCGAAGCGATTGAAGAGCTCATTTACATTCAATAACAATAATGAATATATCTACTAGTTTCTATTGTGTGCAAAGTTCTAAGCCATCATCTTCTGGCCTCGTCATATGAGTTCTTTTAATAAGAAGTACAGAAAACCTCTAACAAAAATGGAGGAATTAGAAGTCAACTATGTAGCGCAGAAAAAGGCTGTGATTGAAAATGTCAGATTATCTCTCGAAGCGATTCGAAGATGCGTAAGCAAAGCCAACTCTCTATTAAGCATATTAGAAAGATATCCAGCATGCAGAATAATTATACTTGCTATTCTTTGATTTTTATCAGTATTTTCTATCCAACTAACTGTACTCTGGAGATAGCATTTACACACGCACGTAAAATTTGATTACGTGCAGGGATCCTGCGGATTTTAGAGGAATAAGAAAGTTTCACAAGAAGTTACAGTGGCCAGGAAGGCGCGGAGAACAATTGAAAAGGTGATCCCACGACAGCAGTCAAAACCTGATGCTTGGAGTTCTAACGCTCCATTACGGCACACCTAACTTCTTCCAGGAGATACGTCCCGTCATCAGGAGGTTGATTGGTTGTATGAGAGCCATTTTTTGGAACTGCGCCCCCTGTCATCGGGAGAGGACTATAAGTCAGCCTTTGATTGCTGGTAACTTGGGAAGCGAGAACTGCGTTTACTTATCCGAGTAACTCTCATTCACGTACTCGTAGTGCTTCCCGGCCCCCGAGGACAAGTTACCTCACCACGTAAAACAACGTTCAATTAGATATAATATGAAGCGGATAGTTACGTTTCCATGCCAATATGGCGTTCATTTGTACAAAATAGATAGAACAGGTGTAAAACTGCTAAAATAACATAGCTGGCAATGTATACCAATTTGAAGTTTAAAAGTACTTGGAGAGGAATCATGAATATCAAGCTATGCATAGGAGGTTGAACTAAAATCAAATCAACTAATATTTTCGGCGAAAAAGCTGCTAGCCACATGCGGCTAGTGTCAAACAAATGTGGAATATTCTTGATAGAAGTTTCGAAGCCTAGAAAAAGTAAATCTTGCTAGTCGTTTCTATGCATAACTGCTTTGAAATGAACAAAATGACATCGTTCTTTCACATCATCTGCGACCGAGACATTTAGTCTTTGTTCTTTCTTTTTAAAAACTTTGTTATCATTCACAAACAGTCTATATTCATTTATTCATAACACAAATTGTTTATCTTAAATTCCTTGCAATTCGAAAGGTATAGAGGTCCAAAAAAAATTTATTCCCTTTACAATATACAGGGTCAAAATTGACTGTCATAAAATTGTCACACTAGATTTCATGTACATAAACTACTTGGACGATTCCTGTTAGATCGCGAGGAAAATACATGAAACAAATATTGTGACGACTCCGTGAGAAAAACACTCTGTAGTTGAACATATCAGAACAGTATAGCGTATTCAGTTAGATGTAAAGGTGGGATCACTCAGGCCGTAACAGGCGTGACGTAGAAGTGTCATCGATGCGTGTAGCAGCATCATGGTTCCGGTTAGCATGCGAAGAGAGAAGATTTGTATGATCACATGTCTCGATACACCAGTTTGAGATTGGCCCCATGCGGAAAAAAAAAAAAACGGTGTAAGATCTATAAGATGAAATCTCGGCGAACTGGTATCGGTGTGACAAGCAATAAATGGACTTATTGCTCTTCTGCATAGCGTTTTCCGGCACTATCTTCAACCGTGCAGCCATTCGGCGTGATCATGCCTACATGTGGCGGTCACTAACATTCTGCTTAAATATAGTGCATATAGTGTTAATTCAAGTGCGTCTCTTCACCAGTAATGCACTCTTGCTTTCGTATTTTTGTAAACAGATCATAAGCAACTTGGCAGTATGCTACGAGGAATCAGGCAGAGTGCTTACTTCTTGAAGACATCAACTCCTATATAATTTGCTTCGGCAGCTAGGAAAATGTTCAAATACAAGGTTTAATTTTCAATACGAGAACAATATTAGAGTAAATAACACAAAATTAAAACAAAAATTTCGTAATAAAATTAGAATATACATATATTTGAGTGGTTAGAAGCTGTAGAATCCCCAACTCCCAACCCTGATCTGGCAACACAAACAACGAATAAAATAAACATAAAGAAACCAACCAATAACCCATTTGAAATATATGTTCCGGTCAATGTGGGTAATCCGTTATTATGCATAATTACCTCGTAATCTATATAACTAATTTATCTTATTAATCTACCTATTAATCGGTTATTTACATAATTACCTGTCATACATTATTACTCATAATCACCGGTTATTATGTATAATTCTCGCGGTGATTATGTATATAACCGGATAGATCCGTAATTATGTATAATAACTGATTATACACATGGACCGCAGCATATATATTCTATAATGAATTAAAATTCTCATCTATACACACCTGCATTTGAAATTATAACGATTATTTAGTGAGATTTCCCATTTACATTTTGATACCTATACTTTTCATACTTGTTTCTTATATTTTTATGCTAGCTTATGCATCATAAATTGGTTTCTCATGATTTTATTTTGCAGTATTATTAATTATCTATTTCTTCTGCTTTATTTTAAGTAATAGTTACGGATTTGTTAAATTTAACTGTTTTTGCATGATTTTATGGTTTTTCGTCACTTGTTATTATAGTGTGTGTTTATGCTGTATTTAGTATAAACTTATTTTCTATTAATATTTGCAGATTTGTTACTCTTTTTGCAATAAGTCACGCAGTTGCGTATTTTCGTATTGTTCCAACAATTACTTTGTGAAGCAGTAAGCTTTGATTACAAACAGGCACCTAAGCTATGTTATGAAATTGAATAAGAGTTCAGTCAAAATAGGTGCATACATATAAGCAAACGGAAAGATATCTTGGTAAAAAATTATTTAAAATTCTTAAAAATCATTGGAAGCGAGGGTCATTAAAACTATAGGAAAAGGTAGGGTTCAAATACTAAAAGGTTGAAAACCTGTTGTCAAAATTTTTTTGTGGATAATTTAGCAGCCCATTTTTTTCGGATTTTAGTTTATGGTATAAATTTACGGTGTACCACTTTTTCAAATTTATTTATTGCTACTTTGAACAATAGATATAGGCTCAACAGTGATTAACTTAAAAAGGGCTATCCAGTAAAATTCCGAAAGTTTTACGGGTGAACTACTGCGAAAAATGCAATTCATTGTTTTAAAATGCAACCTTTTGACAGCCAATTCTATTACCCAATGCGATGATCTCAAAAGTTTATGAATGAAGTCAAGAAAAGAAAGTAGAATGCTTTAAGAATGCAGACAACTAGTTTTAAAGTTTCTACTCTTTTTATTGTCATTGTTTGTTTGAGCAAAAGTTCAAAAGACACATCTACTGCATTCTGAAGACCATCTCAGCAAATGAATTTAAACAAAAAGGTGACGCTTTGACTTTAAAGTAAAAAAAAAGAATGTTCAATAACGTTCTGCTTTGTTTGAATGAATGAGATTAATATTTATGTCATTGCCAGAAAAGTTACGATAAGAATTCGCAAACGACGTATACAGAATAAAACAGACGAGAAAAGGCCATGGAATTTTGAAATGTTTTCAGAGATTACATCAACAATAAACAACGGGATTATTGAACAACGTAACTCAATGCAATATTGTGTGGAGATAATTTGAAAATATTGTTACAGGATGTCTTATTACAACATAATCTTGTTAATATGATGTTGTAAGCATTGATATCAAATAAGCTACAGAATGATTCAAATTCAACTCATATAGAATGTGATATTTTCTGAATTCGATTTATTCTGAAGCTATTTGTAATGCATTCTTTGTAGAATGCACATAAACTTAGCAAATGTTTAACCCTCTAAGCGTTTGAGCCTATTTTTAAGTTTGCCATGTTCAGTTCAAAAGCATATAATTCATGCTTATGTGTATAATTTTTTAAACTAGCATGGATAAAATATTCTCAATATTTCAGAGACTTGATGAAATGCAATAAAGATCTAATTATTCCTTTTTTTAAGCTAATAGATCAAAATAGCTGAATGCTCAGAGGGATAAGATCTTAATTTATTTTTAAAAACCCGAAAAGGATGATAGTTTCGCAGCGAAGTTCATACACCGCGAGACCCCGTTACTAATACAGACGATCAACCTAAATTTGAAAACAAATGTAAATAAATACATACCAAGGGAAAATATTTTTGTTTTTGAATCAATTAATGTTACTGATTTAAATGGATGTTACCATATACATCAGTGCTTCTAATTAATTAAAAAACTAAATTGATTACTAAGTGGTATTGATATAATGGCATATTACTGTGCTAATGTAAATTACTGTTTTGATGTGAATTAATTTTTGAAACAATGATATACAAATATAGCAGAACAGTTTGTGGTATTCATAATTATTTTAGTTTAAAAATAAAATGTTCGATAGTAAAGCTTGGTTTTTGAATGTATAGTTAACTGAAAGTTGATATGAAAATTAGGGATGAAAGTGGTTTAATTCAATTCTCTGAAAATACACTAAAAATTGTAAATTTAATTAAATAAAGGACAGAAAACGAACAGAATTGGCATTTGGAAACTAAACAGAAACAAAATTTCAAGGAGAATTGGCAAATAATTCTTCTCATTTGAAATCGCAAACGGTGAAGTATAAAACATTGAGCTATATCAGAGGTTCCCAACCTGTGGCACACGTACCCCTTGGGGTACGCTAAGTACCAATTGGGGGTACGCGAAATGAAAGTTGGTAATGGCGGAAATAAGAAAACATAAGGAATGAAAAAAGTTAAAGAATTTCGTTTCTCCAAGTGAATACTTGCTATTTAATAACTATACCACTTTAAAAGTTGATTATTACGGAGTGTATACCCATCCTTATAAATTAATGCGAAATTATTACAATATTGACTTTATTTGTTTTGGCGTTAGTCTACTACGGTGGTAAAAATGAAATAAAATGTAAATTAAAAATATATCGAGCAAATGTTATTAATTCGAGTCATTTGACTCTTAAACTGATCTAAGATCTTAACATTATTAGAAACTTCCTTGCACAGACCGATGGTTGGTGGGAGAGGAGAATACGATAGTAGGGGGTACGCGAAAATAAAAAGGCTGCTGAAGGGGCACGCGAAAATAAAAAGACTACTGAAGGGGTACACGAAAATAAAAAGACTGCTGAAGGGGTACGAGAAGGAATAAAGTTTGGGGATCCCTGAGCTAGATGAAATTTCTATAAGAAAGTCCTCAGTTGAAATCACAGAGTAGAAGACAATACATTGTTTTTAAGAGACTGTTAAAAATTAATTGTGGTTTTGACTTCTTTCTGCTTATCATCCAGGATATTTCAGTAGCTTATAACTAGCTTTTGAACTGTAATTAATTTATGTGAAATTAATTATAACTAAGAAATTTTAATTTCTACCCCTTTAGGTGGAAGAAATGCAAAATTCGTTTTATTTTAAATATTCAAAATTTTGGAAAATAACTTATAAGATCTGTAATGAATTTTTAAATATAAAATTAGTAAGAAAAAATGTGGATTCACGAATATTATTAGAATTCGGTGTAAATAGCTATTTGGTTTAGAAATGGAATGACTCTTTATTGCAGAATTTAGGAGGTTTTTAGAACTACAGAACGTCAGCAAGAAGTACAGCAAGAAGCCGTCAATAATTGGGGGGGGGGGTGATTCTATTAAAGGAGAATGGAATTGGAAGGGTATGTATCTTTGAATTTATTGACATCAGATGTTTATTTAGATAAAATTAAAATACCACTGTGAGGTATGGAGAATGTAATTAATGACTTATAATCTATAACATAAAGTTTTAGTTCAAAAATAAATTTGAAGTAGTATCGAGGAAAAAAACGAGAAAATTGAATCACATGCACAAGAAAGGGGCTCATTACGATGAGTTGAATTAAAATTACCAGATGCCCCGGACAAGCCGGGACAATTCGAAATTTGGTCTTGGATTGAAAAAATATTCCAAATTTGAACTAAATGTTCCGGATTGTCCCTTTTTTATTTACAAAATAGTTCATTAATTAGATTTAGTGCTTCAATAAGTTACCAGTAGAAGAAATCTCGTAATCAATTTTCATTCCCAACTGGTGTTGTGTAAAATTTGAAGAGTGATGCCAGCTGAGGTATTTTCCCCGTCTTGTGACTACGGTGAAAATTATAAGTCTCGCGTAGCTTCTAAACGGAACATTAATCTAATTAAACTAGATTTAACTATCTTTTATTAGTTATAGAATATGGCCGCGTGGTTTTGGAGAAATGGAATCAGCCTGAAGAGAAATTGTAAAAGAAATGCCAAATGTACACATATTTATACGTTTTTATATTTTCCTGCTTTTTAAAAAAAATTTTAATAATTATTTAGTTTCATTGCTTCTGATTTTTTAAATTTTTTAATATATTTTTATTTAAATTGGCCTGTTTCATGTGTGTAAAGATAATTTATCGATTATATCGATTTTATAATTGATTTTTCACTCACTTCCCGATGTTCCAGAGTTTTAAAGTTTTGTGCATTCTCTTGGCTTTTCAGAATTTAATTATCAGTTTATAGATTAATGCAATTACATTTTTATCCCATACCTAAGACCCACCTGGTAGTGAATTGGAGAAAAAAATGGCTGCGATATTCCATAATATTCATAGTAATAAATTATAAATTGAAGATTAAAAAGTAAAAATTAATTAAAATTTTTAAAAAATTACTTTATAGTGTACTAATGAAAGTGCTTTTTAAAATTATTTTTATTAAATTTTTTAGTTTATTTGTTTATTTTTTGGATTATAACCGATATTCCAGCAGTCCAGATTGAAGTTCAGAAAATCAGGTCACTTCAGTAAAGTTCAATTAAATAATAGTAGTTAAAAAGAGTTATATTTTTCGTGTCAAAAATGGCCTACTGATTGAATAAATGTTTTCACAAATATAGGCTTAACAGCGATGGACCTATATTCTTTTTCTGAAAATTTACATCTTCTTTTCTTGAATGCACTGAAACTTATTGTTTTACAGAAGAAATGACACGTAAGGTCCTTTACAGAAGCTGAAAATCGAGTATTCAATTCCTTCCCATTTATCAGCCGGAAAAGATGAAGAAGTCTAAGCGTTGAGTTAGATAACATCAAGAAAATTCACTTTCCAGGGTCGAACTCATTAGATTTGCTTTTCTCTTTTTTTCAACATGATAAAAAGAAAGCCATTGTCATTGATAAGGTGCAGATGGCAGAAACGGTTCTTATTAGGAAGAAAAGGACTAATCAATTAGATTATTATTTGTATCAATTTCGTCAATTTCCGTATGGCCCAAAATATTCAATGTTATGAATTTATGGCGCTTTCATCTGGATCACCAATGACCAGTTTTATATATTTTGTGATCTGATTGAAGTGGAGTATATGATTTTGCAATGATTGGATAATAAGCTGTCAAACTTTTTTTGCGATGTAAAACAATGGTATAATTTTTTAGACATCAATTATTAACTATGCATTAAAAATCAATCCACATTAAATATAGTATCTAGTTTTTGGAGCACAAAATAATTTATTTACAATTTTGAGACTTCACAGTAAGATTTTGAACATGATTCTACAACCATTGATTAATAAATTCAACCGAAAATATTTTTAGAGAAAAAATAATGGTATATAGATATTAATAATTAACTATGGCGTTAAAATCTATATTTAACAAGAAGTATGTATCTTTAAAAAAATACTTGTTGGGTATATCCGATAAAGTTTTTGAAAAATAGTTTCAGGAAGAAAAGAATGATAGTGTAGTGTAAATTGCGAATCGCGATTCTAAAATCGTGGGATAATGGAACTCACATAATACTTTCGTTTTTTAAGATTCTTCGACATTTTCACGCAAATTAGTTGAAATGAATTACATTAATATCCCGTTTTCAAGCTTACGGCAGGATATTATGGTTGGTCTTTGAACTGTAGTCAGATGACGGTACAATATCTGTGACAGTATTCCTCAACTTCTTCTTCAAACTATTTGAATCCTTTGATTCTGATGTCGGTTTGACGGATCTTGGTGGAATCGGGCTACAACCTAGAACCCTCCGGTTCGAACACCTAGACCTTACACCAGTCACCGTATCCAAAAAACCGAATAGTTAGAGCAAATTAAAAGATTTCATTAAAATTTAAAAGAATTCCCTTGCAGATTGAATATCTAAAGACAAAAAATGAGGATTGAATATCTAAAAAGACAAAAAAATAATAGAAGCAATTTAATTGGTGTTCGCGAGTGCAGCATCGTCCAGGAAAAAATTGCGTAAGTAAAAAATAAATATAAATACTAATAAAGGGGATTTTTAATTGTGGAAGAGTTAAAAATACAAAAATAATAGCAGAAAACTATAAGAAATAAGAATCCGGTGGATAACTTCATCAGAGGCCATTCATCCATGCAGATTGAAAACTAGAATAGGTTTTCTGTAGAAGAAAAAAACTTTAAGGTCTGAATTTAATATTAGTTTCCTCTAAGACCTGAACCCATTCCGGAGATTTTAAGCCCTTCTTTTCATGCTTTGTTTAAAAGGCTGGTTTCAATTTCGTCTTAGTAGATAAAGGTTTTTCTTTCCAATATATTCCGGAATGGGTTCAGGTCTTAGAGGAAATTAATATTAAATTCAGACCTTAAAGTCTTTTTCCTCTACAGAAAACCTATTCTAGTTTTCAATCTGCATGGATGAATGGCCTCTATGAAGTCATCCACCGGATTCTTACTTCTTATCGCTGTCTGCTATTATTTTTATATTTTTAACTCTACCACAATTAAAAATTCCTTTTATTAGTATTTATATTTATTTCCCTTTGAGTTGTTATCTATTTATTAATTATTAGATTTTACCATATTACTTACTAACATTATTTTTATTGATAGTATTTATCGCATTATTCATTAAATTCATAATTTGTAACTAATTTTTATTATTTTATTTATTATTATTTTATTACTTATTTTAAAACTTTTTGTCGAGGTAAAATTTTCTGGGTCGGAATTTTTTTTCCCTCCCGAAATGGGGTTACTAATGGAAAAGTTTAAGCCGCCTTGCCTTAATAACATGACGACTTTTTCTTGCATTTGAGGTTGCTTGAATATAAATATCCCATTAAAACGAAGAATGATAGTAGGAGACTTAAATTTAAGTCGTCAAAGAATTTAACGACGAAAAGTGGAAATTTCATCTTTTAGAGTAGGCGTGCACATAGTTTATTGAAGTGTGTCATAAAAAATGAGAGTGGGTATAGCACGCAATTAGACTCAGAGAAAGTCTAATTTCCTTGGTAAACGGAGCTGAAGACCTGGATTGTGAAAGGAATTATATTCTTCAAATGAACACATGATTGATTTTATTACCTTTCGCAACAGAAAGGAAAATTAATTTAAATCCCATTTCCTATGTAGTCATTTCACAAGTTAATTACTTTTCAAATGTTTGTTCCACTAAAAAAATTTGTCCTTAAAAATGTAGAATAACGTGATGCAATTCTAAGTATGACTGTTATCGAATAATCGTCATAAGAATTGGGGAAATTCGAATCTCTATTTCGAAACATCGTAGCATGATAATGTTGTAGACTTGATTCGTCCGACACTATAATATATATATATTTTTTTAAATTGGCTCTTATTTAAGTAAAAGTTTTTTGTTAGTATTTCAATTTTTTTTCATTGACAAAATTCTGTCCTTAACTCTGTA
>BGPR01002318.1:0-46143 GCA_013235015.1 Araneus ventricosus
ATGCCTCATTGAATTATATGAAGAAAATATTAGCAATGTATTCAACAGTAACACCAAAAACAATTTTGCTAAAAATGTATATAATTTGCATTTTATTTTATTCCACGAAAGCTGATTTTATTTCATAGATACCCAAGTTAAATTATACTTATGTCAATTCAAAACATTGTTATTATCAACATACATAATATATACAAATTAAAAAATATATACAACACAGCAATTAAATTACGTACTCAATATTATTAAAAAAAATATATCATCTTTAAAGAATGCGAAATTATAATATTTTGAAATGTGATGATGGAAAGTCAAAATATTTAAGTATAGGTGTGTGATGTTTTCACAGGGCACTTAAAAATATTCAGCTCCAGGGTCTCCAATAAGCTTAATCCACCCTTTCTATGTGCATATGACTTCGATAATTCTAAAACAGAATAAACAAGATAAAGAGAATTTGGCATCTGGGCATGGCAAGAATATTACATATCTGTATCAAATTCTGGACACATTCGGTCAACGAAAAGAATTCCAAAATGCATATTTGATTTGCTTCCCTATTATATGAAGCTAAGCACAAATCGCGTCATATTGTGTAAGTGCAAGACAAAGACGAGAACTTAACACCCTGCTTATTGTTATTTTCTTCCCATTCTCATGCAGCATCAGTCAATTGTATTTAATTGGACCAAGAGGAGATTGTAAGTTATTAAAACCCCAGCGGAGGTCAGTAGGAAACCCCTGCTGAAATTCATCACCCCACCAGCAGTAAGCACGATCTCCGTTTTCGATTGGATGAATCTTCGCAACAACTCTCCTTGTCCTTTGGTGTCTTTCGTCACAGATAAATTAAAAGCCACTGATTTCATTCTTTTTCTTATCATGCTATCTTCTCGAGAAACCGCAGCAGCAAAGTGGGACGTAGCGAAGAAGGCGACAAAATTCAGTGTACCAAATACTATTCCATTCAGAGTCAACAAGGCATTTAAATTCTTGCTGAATCCTAGAGCAAATGAGAAAATAGCAAATACGTCTGAAAAATTTGCGGAACACAGAAAAAGCATTTGTAAGGACATCGCGGATTCAATGAGCTCGGCAAAATGATGGATGAAAGAATACCCTTTAATAAAAATAAAGGAAGAATAATTTGGGTTTGAAAGGCCACACTGATTTCGCAGACCAAGTGAACACTCAGTGAGTAGTCTTTTCAAGAAAATGCACAAGTAAATGTAAAATAACGAGAATATTGCTGAACTGCCAAATGTCAGTGTTGCAGTCGAAGTGAAATAAAATACATTGTAGAGCACTTTCAAAGGAAAGTATGGTGCTGCAACTGCTGAATAAGTCGATCTCTTAAAGTATCCCTCTGTAAGCGAAGGTTGAGAGCACAAAAAAGCTAGAGCTATCAAAGTTGTGATTATCTCTAGAAATAAAATTACAATTGTAATAATATTGAAGATTTTAACCAGGTTTTTCTTCGTTGAAACATATTTTCCCTCTAAATTTACAAGACAATGGAACATTTTCTGCATGTCATACCTCTTTGAATAGAAAGAAAAGTAGGCTCCCAGTATGAAAATGCCTACCATAATTCTCGAACATCTAACTTTTACACACGCAAAATTCTCGCACAATATCATATCTAATGTATGGTCAGTGCATCTTAGAAAAATACCAAAATAAATCCATATCAATAACGCTTTTTGTAAAATTCTATAGCACTTTCCTTTGTATTGGATTCCAAATGCACCTAGAATTTGCATTCCTTGGAGTACAAGATTTGAGGTTAGCATTATTGCTATATCAGGAATCGAACTGGAAAAACGACTTTATTTTTAGGTTTCAACAATTATAATTATCTTCGGTGTTAGCAGGTGGCGCTACCTCCCATCTTTTCTGTTGTTGCCCAATAACTCGGTGACCGTGACGAACGAAGACAAGCGTGGAGCGGTTTGCGCGCGCAGTCCCGATAGATTAAATAATTGTGAATTCATAAAATTGGAAATTGTTGTAGAAAACTTTATTTAGTATATATTGAAGTACTTTTTCTAGCTCATGGAACCTTCTTCATGTGTTAGTCTGACATGCGCCACTGAGTATTTTTTGTAATGCACACGAAAATAACCTATCCCCAAAAGTAAGTGAACGTTACAGAGTCAGATATTGCACAGCACTGAATATTAAATAAATTTAAATGAGCGACACTTATTGATATTTGACGTATCTTATTACTTTTGTAGAAAATAAAAGCATTATGTATATGAAATGAATCAATCTCAAAAATTTAATAAATACAGCTGTGTATATTCCTTTTCTGTACAGAAATTAAAGCTTATTTTAAGTTCTTTTTAAACAGGCAATATCTGTCAAGTTAGAGTTTCGAAATATATTTTGGAACACAATCCAATAAAATAATGAAGGATGTCAATGCATTTCGTTTCAACTTTAACAGAAATGCATTGATAATCTTTTTGAATCAAATCTATACTACTAATGTTGAAATAGCGTGTATATTTTTCTGATCACGAGATTTTCAGAACATAAGATGACCTAAAAATGAATACAAAATAACATTAATTTATAAATCAATATCTTGCTATAAAAGACTCCAATTTTTTTTTCTTGTATTTCCGTATAAAGCAATGAAGTTTCAGACATCGATGTCATCCAGTCCGAAACTATAGTTTCGAGATGTATTCAGTTTAAACTTAATTAATTTTGCGTCGCTATGATAAATAGTAAAAATTATTTTACAGGCTTCCAGCTCCAACGGTTTATTTCAGTTTCCTCCAAGTTTCAAATTTAGTTGCCATTTAGCACCACCGTTTCCTTCATATTATTATTCAAAATAATCGTATTTAAAAGGAGATTATATATACATTTTTATTTAATTTTTAAATCAATAATTATTTTTAATTTTCAGTTCACTCAAATTTAGTGTAGTAGGTGTTCAACTCAAAAACAAAAAAATTTTAATCGAAAAGTTGCTAGAGGAAATTCTGCATTAGATTATTTGTGTTGCCACACTGGCGACAAACTCAAGTGGCAACGAAGGGGAACACCTAAGTATTTACCAACCAAATATTTTGCCAATATTTAAATTCAAGGCACTATTTTATAAGCAAAAACAATGTCTTGTTTTGGTATTATATGAAGCAAATGTTTACTGAATAAGAGGTTCGTTGAAAAGGATAAAAATGAGTATAGATTTGGATTACGATTTTTGACAGTCACTTAGAAAAAAATTAACAAATCTTTAAAAACAAATGACGGAATACTGTCTTTTTCAAATAGCCGCTGACGTTAAAGCTTTATTCTCGTGACTCTTTTCCGATTTTCATTTTTTTTTTTTTGTAACTTCTGTTGTTACCCTTTATCTCTAAAATAAGACATTAGTTATGTTTTTAACCTATGTAGTTACCGAGAAATAGAGGATCGCCCATACAATGTTTTTTTGTTGCGTTTTGGCGTGTGAATCAAATTCCTACCTGAGCTATGGGAGGAACGTAGTCCTACGTTAAAAGTAATAAAATGAATTCATTTAGTGTGAGAAAATTTAGTCACGTAGAATAGAAATCAAAGCCTTGCAAATAAATAGTCTCTTTATTTTCAAAGTTCAGAAGACATGCAAGCTTCTGAAGTTGGCAGTTACAAAGAAGTAACTGCCAATCATTATATTTTGCAATCATTGTTGATAGTGATGTCAGTTAGACAGGTTTCGTCAGAGGTAGGTTGAAGTGCCAATCCTTGTAACATTTTCTAACATGAACCACTTTATAAAAACTGTCCAATTTTAATTTCCGAGCATCAAGTATACATACTTATTAGAGTTGGTAAGAAAGTATAAAAAATAAGTCTCAAATTTTTTTAGACTTTTGTACAGGGTGAGTAGTTGGAAATTGCTGCAAAAATTAAGTACTTTTAAGGACTTTTTAAGCACCTTAGCCAAACAAATTAAGCACCTTTGTACATGCACGGATACGTAATTTTCTAAGCATAGGATGTTTTCTGTTTTATAATACTGCATAGATTTTATTAAAAAATTTAAATATAACTATTTTTTAATTTTAAATATGTAATTTTTTAATTTTAATATTTATTTCTGTATTTGCACAACGTCTTCTGTTGTAAAATAAAGGATGTCTTTTTGGTTTGACAAAAAATAAAAATGCAAACTGTCATTACCAAAAATTAAAACAATTTTAATAAGATTAACAATAAATATCTGTGAAATGTTTTCAACATTTTTTAAAATTAACAAATTACCAGTTAATTTGCCCCTTTGGGATAACCATTCCAGTACTTCAATAAACGGTGGTGCCCATTGTTGAAGAAAGAGGAATCGGAAAAAAAAGTCATTAATAGTATAACGAAGGGTTTGAAAATCATAGTTTTAAAAATTGGTAAACATGTTTGTGAGGGGCTCCTGATGAACATACTAAAAGTCCCCGGTCCTGAGAGGGAAGCTCGCGCCACCATATTGGATTTCATCCCCCTTTTATAGTTTTTTCTTGAATATCTCAAAAACTACTCATTTTTCAAATTACAATTGATTTAACAAATTAAAGGCCATAAAATTCCCTGCAATTAAATGCTTTTATTTTTCTTCCAGCTTTAAGTTTCCCGAGATAATGAGTCTCAAAGTTTGCCGCCATCTTGGATTTCATGTCCTTTTTTTTTTTTTTTTTTAAGTTTTTCTTGAATATCTAGAAAACCATTAAAACTAGAAGAAAAATAAAATCATGTATTTGTAGAGAATTTTACGATCATTAATTTTCTGTATTAATTTGTAGTTGAAAATTCCAATAGTTTTTGAGATTTTCAAAAAAGACTAAAAAAGGGGGTTGAAATCCAAGATGGGGCGAATTTGAGACCCATTATCTCAGGAACTATAAAAGCTAGAATAATAATAAATGCATGTATTCGTAGGAAATTTCACGCTCTTTAATTTGTTAAATCAATTGTAATTTGAAAACTGAATAGTTTTCGATAAATTCAAGAAAAACTAAAAAAGGGGGTTGAAATCCATGATGGCGGAACGAGATCCCCTCTAAGGACTGGGAACTTTTAGTAAGTTCATCAAGAGCCCCTCACGAAAATATGTACCAATTTTCAAAACTATATTAATTTAATGTTTTTTCCACCCTCATTTTGGGCCTTCGTTGACTGGAATATAAACGTTATCTTAACATGTGTTGACAACCCTATCTCACCCTGGATTCCCTCCCCGAATTCTTCCCTTTCGTAGGTTTTCATTCTTGATACATCCGGTATTCTTTCCTCGATATATATTGTAAACAAAGCTTTATGGCTATGCTTTCGATTTATCGTATTCAATGTCTGAGATTTTGAATAGATTTTTTTTTCTTTTTTTGCATGTCTTGAGAAAACTAAGCACATTTTAAGGACCTTCTTTCAAAATTAAGCACTTTTAAGGTTCTTAAAAATGTTTTTTCAAATTTAATCACTTTTTAAGCACTTTTCATGACGCTACGCACCCTGTTATAGTGTTGCCAATTCCATTGATCTGTTAGAATGACGAACGTAAAACATGTTCTTTTCGAATTATTTTTGGGAAAAAATACTAATATTTTATATAAAAATTCTATTCTCTTTAAGAACTAGCTTTATCATTTTTTCATTACAAATTTTTTTTTTTTAGAAAGTCTGTGCCTGATGTCAAATGTATAATAATTTTTTCGACTCTTTCTCGGTTTAATTCTAAAGATGGTTCTTTACTCTTTCTTGGTTTAATTCTAAAGATGGTTCTTTAAAAACTGATTAATTGACATCTTAAATTATACAAAACTCGAATTTTAATTAGGGGTTCTCTTCCTATGACTATATCCAACGTTTTTAATTTCTCTATCATTAGAAGTGAATACCACCTATCCCGTTGATTTTAAAAGAATGAATTATTTATTATAGAAAATTAAATCATATACGGCTGCCTATTTTTCAATTAATATTCGCAAATAATATCTAATATTTTTATTGGCTTGTTTTGGGGTCAATAGCCATTATTTGAAAAATGAAATAAATTCATTTCTCGTTAATCAAACATTATAGAAAGATAAAAAGTGACACAACACAAAGATCTCTAAGAAATTTATTTTCAAATATTTGATGGACATGAATGATAAGAAGAGAAAAACTAATGGACACTTGTCAAAAACAACATGAGTAATGAGAACAGTTCATTTGAAAGAAAGTTTTTCCTCTAATGATAGCACCATTTTTAACAAATTTTAAGGCACTTGAAAAGTTTACAAAGGATTGTTATTGAATTATCAACAAAATAATGATTTTCTTTTAATTAGATTACTATCAACAAATTAAGACGTTTGGAGAAACTACAAGGGATTATTATTTAATTAGCAATAAAAAAATACAGTGCTAACATTTTTATTTTATGTATATATAAATGTTAAGCTCTCTAAAATGATGATTAAAATAATTTACCGATGAGGGCACACGCATTAAAAAACGAGCATGAAATATTTATTACAACATGAGCGATAAAGAGAGAATGTTATAGCTGAATTCTAAATGAATATGAAACATGTACACAATGAAAAAACTATGTTGACAAGTGAAACCTATGCAAAGAAAAAAAAAATCATGACAAACAGAAATCATTTTCAGTCTTTAAAAATTGTTTGAAATTGAATCCGAAATTGCTGTTCTACTTTTTTTTTAATGTTCATCATTATAAAATACCCTGTTTAAACATAACAGAATTCTATAACAGAACAGAACTTCAATTCCAAAGAAGTAAATAGTCGCTTTATAAGCAACACTACCTATCTCAATTTGTTGAAATTTCAAAAAGGAAGAAAAAATTGCATTGCAACGAACCAATAACGAATATTTCTGTCTTTTTTTAAATACATAATATGACCATGAAACCCAATGGTGTAGTCGCAAAATAAGCAGTGAAGAGACGCTCTTAAAAGCAGTGTCGGAAAGCACCTGGATGACAAAAATCGCGCTATTTTAAAGACATTTTCACAATTTGTTCTCATTTATTTCTGGTAAAAAATAAATTAAAATTAAAACCAGCGGGATTGGTCTCCCCTAAACTTTCTCGTATACTTCACAAAAAGGTGTAATTTTTCGTAGAGATTCGTCAAAATCTCGAGTTCGAATCTTTTGACGATTACAATACTTTCACTTTGTATACTTCGTATACGAGAAAGTAAAAACAAGTTGTGGTTTAACCCCTTCGGGACGAGCGCCGTATTTGTGCGTTTCAGCTCGACTCATCTCAGGGCCGAGCGCCGCATCCTTGCGTTACGGCGAAAGTGCTGCTGTGGGCCGAGAGCCGCACATATGCGTTTGGAACAAAATGTTTTCTGTCAGATGGCGTTACTATTCCATGTTTCTTTCGAAAGATTGGTCCCGTACATTAGTATTTCTCTCTCCGAGGTCAGATTGTAGTCGGCCACGTGTCTGTGAATCATTCTATTAGAATTATTTGATTTTTGAGAATAAACAGAAACACGTGATGGCGAGTGTAAATAGAAGCATGTGTTAAAGAGCTCTTTAACTCATTTTGGAGCGATTGCTTTATAGTTTCTCCTCTCGCTTGAGTTGAGATTTTATGGGAGGTATTCTGTCAAGGGTTTTTATGCCTCTCTATTTTATTTTTGCAGTTATTGCTAAAAGAAAGCGTTAACTTTCCGAGGAGGAAATATGTAAATTTTTAAATGACAAATATATAGATTTTTCCGACGAAAGTGATAAAGCAATAAATTATTAGAGTTCTTTAGATAGTTATGAATCATCAAATTCTGAATTAGAAGAGGATAGTACTAATATATCGATCCCAATTCCGCCATGTCCTAAAATACTAGAAGATTTTTCAGAAAGCTTTGAAGAGTTAATTATTACAATTTTCTTGAAGTATTTTATAATATTGAATGTAAATATTTTTTCCTATATTTTCGAATTTTGCATCAATAATCTAGTGTTTATTTAGGTACTTTCAATTATAGGGAAATACACTATATTTTTATTATTAAAGATCAAATATTTTAATTAAACTTTTTTATGATTCAGAATATGATATCGTTTATCGCATATTTAAAAATGGTTTCATTTCTATGTAAAGGACACTTTTTATGCATTATTATGTAACGCGCACTTTTGACGAAATTTAATGCGTGTTAGGCTTAGCGGGAGAAAATGCTTCGGCCGGTGGGAACAGACTGTGCTTGCCTTCAGCACGTTTCCTTCAGCGAGCGACCGTCCCGAAGGGGTTGACGACGGCACTATACCCCTTTTAAGATCTCAAGTTCCTACATTTGAAATTTCAAAAAATTGAGACAGGTTTTCTGTTTTGCTATGTTTCTTTTAAGTTAGGAATAAGCATTAGCTTTGTTTCTGATTCGTGATTGTTATTTTCCTTCATTTTTTATCATTTTTTTTTTCAAAAAATTAAAGGAAAAAAAAAGATGTTTGGATTATCCCAAATTTCGGACTCCCGAGGTTGTACTATATTATCGAGTGCAACAATAATTACGGCTTTTTACAACATTAGTCTAGATTAGCGAAAGGTAAAGGATCATCTAGTGATTGCATTTAGAAAAATTAGCATCTTGATTAAACTCAGTGGATTCTGAAGAAGTAGTTCAAACAAGCTATTCACACTGTCTCATCAACATGAAAGTGACGTCAACGATATACAAATCTGTTAAAAATTACAGCTTGTCTACACTGAAACGAATGCTGTACATATACAAACAAAAATTATATACAATTTTAGTTGCTACAGGACGTTTGCAAATGTCTGCAATCACATTGGTGAAATATGTTGAAGTCTCTTAGCTTACTAGAAGCAATATTGTTCCACAAAAATAAATAACTACTTCTAAAAAACAAGTACTGGAAGAAGGACGTTCACAGAATCGAACGATTAGCTTTCTTCGCCAGAACTGCTGTTCTCTGGTGTCTCGAGAATGGGTAGATTCAATTCTAGATAAGCCTAAAAAAGACAGATGGAACAATTATTAGATTTAGAGAAATACTTATATGACATACAATGTAGAGTACCCTGAAATGTCGTCCATCAACTTAAAGGGTAGGTCAGGCTTTTAGGGTTACCATAATTCTTTTAGCTGAAATCCCGACACACCACCAGAGGAGGGGTGGGGGTCAAAGTATAGTATAAAATTCTAAATCCTGCTTTCGACCTTCTTTCATAACACTAGCACAGAGTTTGAGGAAGTGGAAAAGAAAGTTTAGAGCAGGCCATTCACATATCTTCCAAAATGGAATTTTTTGAACACGGGAAGGAAAAAGCAGTCAAGGTCGAAAACCCATGACATTTGGAAGAAATGATTTTGAGAGGTGGAATTCCAACCAACTCAAAATCCAAGACTTCATGTGCCGATTCCAATTTGAGACCCCGATGCGAGGCTAGCGGCACATCAAAGGGTCTGCCTAGATTGAGACCTCGCGACGAGGCTAGAAAATTGGAAATCCACCAAGTAGGGGGGGGGGGGAAATACGGAGATCGAAGATCTATGGGTAGCGCACTTTGGAAACTACGTGAATGACGTGTGTAATTTTTCGATTAAAATGGATGGGGGGAAAACGGGCTTAGGACAAATGGCATAGCTAGCCTTCAAGTGAATGCCTAAGACGTTAGGCATGCAAAGAATTTGTAATTTTTATTAAATTCAAAATTATAGTAATAAAATGCAGAATTAAAACAAAACTGCCAAAGCTTTTAATTTTCAGTTTGAAATGGGGCCTGAGTAAGGGGCCCATCCACTTTTGGATGTAAATAGCGTAAACAATGGATTTTCTTTAATTGGCAGGATAACGTTAGCCTTTTCCAATACGTCAGATTGTCTCAATTGCAACAAATTTTCTCTCTCTCCGCAGTCACTCGCGTAAGTCCGGACAATAGTCCCGACGTCAGCTTGAAATCCGGAAGTATGGTAGCCCTAAGCATACAGAAACAAGTAATTTTTGCAATAGAACTTAGGGTCGGACACGGAAAGGGGCTCTTTGTTAGAGAATTAAGTGAAAGAAAAGGATACGATAGGTAAAGTGCACTACACAGGTTTAATGAAATACAATTTCACAATAGTACAACACGACTATTAGATGAATAACAACATTACAAGGCTGCATGCAGCATGACAGCTATAACTGCATGTAGGACACAAAATCAGCAACAAACCATTGGAGTGTATTTAAAGTAAGTGCTCAAAGGACTTACCGTCCAGAGCATATTCGTTTTCCATTAAAACTGTGTTGTACACCTTATCTGATCCATAAATATGTCAACAGGTAGTAATCCTATAAGAAATCTATTCAAAATCTACACGAAACTTACCGTCTCCAGGGAATTCAGCAAGAGTCCGTCGACACACCTCACTATTTCGTCAAACGTGGGTCTATCGGCCGGGTTCAGGCTCCAGCACCACAACATCAGATTATACCTGAACCAAGAAGAAATGTAAATCAGTGACAAGACACGAATAACAACACAAGACATTCAAGATCAAGATTTTGATGCAATGAACATTTTACACAGAGATATGTAGAAAATGAATGGCATTCAGGCAGTGGCGAATCCATGATTCGGGTCTGGGGGGAGGGGGCTGAGGTCATAATAATTTTGTATAGTAGTGACGAATGTCAAACCTCATGGCTTATATAAACCAAAACACTGTAGCTTTACAAGCTTTCCTCTCCTGACATTAAGAATAATAAAGAACACTACAATGCTTTCGATAATTTAATAAAAAATACAATGAAATAGCTGACCAAAAAATGTTTACGACCGCGCCAACGCTACAAGTGCAAGTGGAATGACTAGAAAAGTAGGAAAATTTTCGAGCCTGTCAAGTCAGAAAGCAATGTTGTCACGATTTTAGTACTATTCTTTTTAAATGAAAAATAACATCAAACGGTTGTAGTGATTTTAAATTAAATCAAGAATTTTGGTTTAGCTCTGGGGGGGGGGGGGCTGCAGCCCGATAGCCCCTCCCCTGGATTCGCCATTGCATTCAGGGCATCAGGATAGAGTTTTGAACTCTATACCCAAACCAAAAAGAAATGTAAATCAGTAAGAGCACACGAATAGCAACACAAGATATTCAAGATCAAGATTTTGATGCAATCGACATTTTACACAGAGATAACATTCGGCATCAGGATAGAGTTCTGAAGTATGAACATAAATTGCTGATGGTTACTTCCAAATTTCATCACGAAACCTCAATAAAAACCTCAATTTAATAACTACATTTCTAGCTTACAGGAAGAAGAACATGCTGCACAAAAGCGTTTTACTTGTTCAGAAGTGTATAGCAATGCTAACTAACAAGCTGCCCCCTCCCCCCAAAAAAACACCACCAATGTTCTCGATTAATGAGTCAGCTGAGAATTGATTGTTGATCAACTGCGAGGATTTTTCTTTCTAATCTTTCCTCGAATTATATAAAATAAAACGCAACTGCAATAGAAAACGGTGCTATATGCTACGTTACAGATTTCAAACATGAATGTTTTGACCACAGTAAGATGACATGTCTAATGTAATGCTTCTTTAACCAGTCTTGTACGCCACGGCTTCTTAAACAAAGGATTCCGACCTCAGTTTCGTTGCATGCATGAATTTTGGGGCTTCGAAAATCATGGTTACCATCGGATTCGGTAGATTTTTCGACATTATCAAGTAAGAATTATTCACACACATCTGATGTACATCAGAATCATCTCAATGAAATTTTCTATATAAATATAGGGTGAGTCATAAGTCTCAATACAAATGGTGAAGGAGGGCGACAAATTTCTTTTTAGTTATGAGGAAGGTGAACCAAATGAAGATATGCCAATTACGAAGAAAGAACGGATTTACATTATTTTGTTGTCTGGGTGTGGTACCACCCGCCATGTAGCGCGCACTTTCAAAGAAACTCACAGGACACAGTTAGCCCATGACACCATGGCAAAACTTATCATGAAATTCAAAAGGACAGGTTCGGTCGCCGATGCAAGCAGATCTGGAAGACCAAAGACGGCAACAAAAGAAGGTACGTCGACACATGTGCTAGCAGCGATGGCCAGGAAATGGACCCGACGTCTCTCTGCGCAAATGGGAATTAGCCAAAGCTGTGCCATGCGCAATTTGCTGGCTTACAAGTGGCACCAATACAAGCTGCAGGTGTTGAACATCTAACAGAGGACGATTCTGACCGTAGGTTAGAACTATGTGAGTGAGTATACTGAAAATGCACGAGAATGTTTGTGATCAAAATTAGCAGCGCGGCTGTCATTGTGTGTCGACATGCGGAACATATCGAATTGTGGCATTCTATGATACAATTTGTACGAATAAAATAAACATTAGTCACTGCCTTCGCTAATTGCATAGAGATTTATGACTCACCCTGTACATTTCACTTAATTTCTACATGTTTAAGATTGATTGATGGCTCACTGACATATCTCTTTTCCAACTCATATATACCTTTGGGGTCGGTCGTAGGTTATATTTCACACCCGACGTGGGGCAATAACTTAACCACCAAAAGATGGTTAAGCTAATAAATATGGAGTTACCGGATGGTACGTTAACAAATAAAGATTACACAGTGGTCTCTCCACAATCCGGCACTTTGGTGGCTCCAGTAGGCCGGCATGTTCAGACGGATGAGTGGGGAGCGTAAAAGGGAAAACAAATCACTGCATGTCGATGTCAGTGACCTTGAGTCTTTGTCAACAATAGGCTGCTACTCATATTTTTAACTATATTGGAGCAACGGATTCGGAAAACATCCGCGTTTTTGCTCATGCGCCGGACGGAGTTATTTTCATCAAAATAGAGGGAAAGTGAAGAATGGAAGGGCGGATGGAATCCAAAAGTAGTAGTCTCGGAATCCGTTGCTGAACAGTACGTTGTAACATTTATTATCAATAGTACAACTTTGAAATATCAACACAGGCAATAAGCATAGTTTTTGTTATTAAAATGCTTTTTTTAAAAATTGCTCCTCCATTAATCCGACGCTTTCATCAACCCAGCAGTCCTTTGGTTTGATATCTGCCGGATTACTGAGAGCCTGTTGTACTTATTTTCTGAAGAGAAAAACCTGATTCCGACTTACACTTCCATGGGACATTCTGAAGGTTTGGGCATCCTGTGGCCCGATTTGAGGTGGTCGTGGAGCATCTCGTGGGGTATGGAGGGATAGGGGGTGGCGGCGAAGGTGAAGATCTCGTAGAGCAGGACGCCGTACGACCAGACGTCGCTCTTCTCGCTGTACACCCGACTTGAGATGGCTTCAGGCGCCATCCACTTGATTGGCAGCTTGCCCTGAATAGAGAAAGAAATTACACATTAATAAATTCATTTTATTGAAGAAGACACGCCTCTTAAATTTTATATCTTATATCAGCGGACATTTAGAACAGTTGAAGAAATTACTTCAAACATATGGTTAAGAATTATCAGCTGGCTGTTATGAAAGATGTGGGAACAATTAGAAAAGTTTATATTTCCATTTTATTCGGAGTTGAAGGATCCCTTTTTATTTGAATGGCTCTCAATTTATCGCAATTGCAATTATGTGCTTGCAATTCTTCTATAAATGTAGGGACCTGATCAAAGATAGAAGCCCTTCACAAATATGTATTAAATTTTATAAACAATTTCAGATTTAGAGAGAAATTTTGTACAGGGCAAATAAAAAATATGTCAGAATAAGTATACCTTGAATGAACCAAGTCGGTTCCTATTCCATTTGGCGTCTACATGACATTTTTGGCCGCGACAGTATGCCATCGTCGGATAGCGTTGAAAAAAAATCAACAACTCGGTGATCATAGGTTATCCAGATTCCATTTAATCAGTGCGAATACAATACTACAAAGCTGGAAATCAGGTTTCAATGACTTCTACTAACATCCTCTATAATGTTAGCTGCAGATAGAAAGGAACATAAATACAATAAGAAATATTTCGACACTGATTCTGAGAATAGGATTGGTATTATTTTGCAGTAAGGATAACGGTCGAAGAAAGGCTGCAATCTCTTCTTCTTTCGAGGGCCAGTAATTCAAATACTTTTTTCGCGTAAATTTATGTCCAAGAAACAAGCGTATTTAACGAATGGTATTTCCAGAAAAAGAATTCTCTGCGAGTTTCTTTATTAGTTTTCATTTTATTTAATAATCTGTTTTTTTTTTCACTTCATGTTTCGTCTGCCAGCATAAGCAAACGTATAAATAAGCATATACTTTTTGGATGGGGGTTGAATTTCGAACAATTTCAGTGCGTTTCGCCATTATTACTGTAAAATGTCTAATGGGTACAGAATAGTATGTCACATTTGAGTGCTGATTGTTGGAAAATCTGTTGCATTCAGAGAGATACGCATTCCTTCAGGGCATTTTCAAATAAAGGGCTGACGATACGATTCGCGGAAGAGTCTCAAATTATCCGATTTAGCTTTACAAAACCAATATCCATTGTGAAATTGAACGCTGTATAGTAGAAAAGCTAAAAACTTCACTTTTAAAATGTTAGCTGGTACAAATGCCTTGATTCAAAGCAGAATACAGAACTAGCGAAAGAGAAGTATGCGAAGGAAGGCACCCTCGACGTCAGAATCTACTTCGCCAATGAGAGTGCGTTTCGGATTGCATCATGATTCCTGCTATTGCAGTGCATCTTTCGCTCTCAATATTTAAATAAATAAATTTTTCTGTAAAATTTCACTTGCATATTTGAAATTAGAATGATTTTTTCTAGAAATACGGATGGCTTTCATGTGTTTTTAAAATATGCTGAAGTTCCCCATTATTAAACTAAAATTATATATACATTTTTTTGGAACTTACATTGTTGCACTTCTTTTTGTAGTACTCTGTCTCGTCTATTTCCCTGGCCAGCCCGAAATCGGCTATCTTGATGACGTCTTCGTCGTTGAGCAACACATTCCGCGCAGCCAGGTCCCTGTGGATGCACTTCATGTCCGCCAGGTAGCGCATGCCGTTGGCGCACTGGTACGCGTACCGGATGAGGTTCCTGAATGTCAGGCAGCCGGTTTTGGTGCCGATGGGTTCCTCGTAACCGTTGAAAGCATTGTTCCTGTGAGATCGCAGGAAGTCCCTGAGGTTACCCTTCTCGCAGTACTCCACCAGCAAGTAAAGAGGACCTAGAAACGAGAAAAGTTGCCCTATTAATTATTTTGAAACATAAAGTATTTCAGTGATTTACTTTTTTCAAGTAAAGGAACTATAAGAATGGCAACGTGTAGGGAAGATTATGAGAAACTACACATTTCATAATAAGTTGTAATGCTGTTTATAGATGGTATGCTCTGTAACTTCATTGTGACTAGAATCTTCAGAAGGAATTCATTACTTTTATTTCTTTTTTAGTATTAAATGATGGTTAGGATCTGAGACTTATTTAAGTAAAATCATACACATATCAAAGATTTTCATAATAGAGCAACTTATTTTTGTGTGTAACAGACATGATCTCAGTAAAGGTAGTGAATTATACGAACCGGCTGTAAGAATATTTGGCAGTTGATTAGACTCAAAAAAAGAGAAGAAGAAAAATATTGGGAACCAGAATAACATATAAATCGGCGAAGATAATCGAGATTATTTCACAAATAAGTCTGCAACTTTTAGGTCGTTTTTTTTTTTTTTTTTTTTTTGCTCAAATAAGCTTGAAGCTTTAGAAATATGAATTACCAATCCAACGAATGAGTTTCTTTGGGGAAGTGGTTAGGCTCCAGGCCTTTTATCTTCCTGTTCTAAAAAGTAAAAGATTTAGTGACATAAAAAATCATATGTACCTGATTAAAAATTTTAGAGGCAAAAAATTAAGTTATTAGTACTGCACAGAGGCATTTGCTGATATTGTACACACACCAGCGATGATTGCTTTTAACGGAGCATACGAACTCGACGGTTCACAATCTCCGAAACCTGACACTTGGCCTCTGATATTGTATACCATTGAGAAAAACAAAATGAAAACTAGAGAGCGAGAGAGAAAGAGAAATAAAGAAAAAAACCCTCTAATAAATAAGGGGGAGGAGGGTCGTCCAAGCGAATTTGTTGGAGTTTCGTCATTTCACGCTACTGAATATCAACTACCAGGACATCCAGCATTTTATTAAGACTTTCGGTGGGTTAAACCTTTATTACCTCAAAAAATTTAGAAATAATTAAGCTATAAAAAACAAATGATGAAATGTACTATTATATCTTGGAGTATATTCCAAACAATGAAAGAAAGCCAAATAAAAAAAAATAATTATATCACCCCCGCGCCTTCTGGTTTTATATTTCTGATTACCTCACCACACAGTCTTCAAACATAAGACACAAGTAGTGCAAAAATTGTTTCGGTTCAGCATTAAGTGCCATAAACTTCGTCAACACAATCTTTTGGTACGAAAATTTTAAAGGACTTGCAGAACCAGTATTTGTGGGAGCTTTGTACCAGGACATGTGGGAGCATAGAAGCTGAAATTAACACCGGACACCGTTCAAGAGAAAAAGGTTGAAAAATAATGAACAAACAGCAACCATCATAAATTAGCCTTACCTCCTTTGGTACAGCATCCGAGCAGGTTGAGCACATTCTTATGCTTTCGTTCGCTTATGACTTTCATAAGCTCCAACTCTTGTACCAACATCGACATGTCAGCATCGGTGTGGAGATCTATAAGAAGAGTGGCTTTAGCAACAGAAATTCTTTATTTTTATATCTATTATATTTTATGATTTATTTTTTAACACGTATTGCTTTACATCATTAAATAATAGTCTTATTCTCCGAATAAAAAATTCGGTCACTTCAAGTGCTGCATTTTAATTTATGAGGAAGCAGAAACAAGAACAAATGCTGAGTTATTTCAACATCAAAAATAAGCAATGAGGTCAGAATTGTGCAAACGAATTCTATGAAAACTGATCATTCAATAAATGCATAAATATCGACGGTGAAAAATAGAAAAGTGAAATGAATAGTTTTATAAATAAGTTGAGTATTTGCATTTCACTCAAGGCAATCATGTTATGCGAAAGATTTTGATTCCTTTACTTGGCAATTATGCTGATGAATATTTGCAGAATAATTTTAATAGCAAGTGATACACTAAGAAGTAAACTAAGCGGTTCTGAATTCTCTTTTGCTGCTTTTCTCATTCTAAATGAAAATTTAAATATTTCTGGCCTGATATCCTTTAAAGTCTAGATGAAGATTTCAACTAAGAAATTTAACTGCAATCAAACGTTATAGACGTCTCTTCACGTAATGGTTTTTTCTACTCATTAGGATTCACACATGCTTATAATGATTCTTTACATACTTTTGGTCATGGTAACTGTAAATTTGCCCAAATGAAGAAAAAAGAAAAATAAGTTAAAATCCTTTGGACTAACCTTTCAACATCTTGACTGCTACAGTCACGGAAGCTTCTTGTTTCTTGCCTTGCTTCACGTTGCCTTTTAAGCCGAACGCCTCGGCCTTGACCACCTGTGCGAAGGCTCCTTGCCCCAGCAGACTGCCCAGCTTCAAGCTCTGCCTGGGGAACTCGAACCTGTTGTCAACGGGCAGCTCATATTCGGGAAAGCACTCGGTCACCGAGTCCTTCCAGTGCGGCGGCCTGCAAACCATTTTGTAGTCTATTTTCACGATAGGCATGGAGAGGGTGTTCGAGTCGCCCTGGAGGTTGAAATAAATCAATAACTTTTACTAAAATATGTTTCTTGGCAATAAGTTTAAAATGAAGTTGCTTTCTGTACAGGGTATCATATACGCAATGAGAATAAACTGAACGAACCCAGAATTGCTTAACATGTATTGTGAACAAAGATCCTACATTATCCAAAGAAAAGCTCGCAAAGCCCCTTTTTTCTCCCCATGGCATATAGCCCTGAAAGAGTCAAACCCTTAGTTTTCGCATCCGTTTTCATCCGCTGACTTGTGGTCTGGATTAGGGCTTTGATCAAGGACTGCAGCTGCCAATATAATACCGAACATGTTTTGACTGTCACCGAAACTGCGATACCTCATGTTTCTACTAATTATGACAGTAAAATGAAACAAAAATCAAAGTAACATCGTTTTCTTAAGCAAATAAAATAGTACATTAATATATGATCGAGGATGAGTTTTTCTTTTCTTTGGTACAAAATTAAACAAAAAGTTTTCTACGGGCTACAAATGGACAGATAATGGTAATTAATTTACAAAGTTATATTTTTTTTGTTTGGTTCGGTTCAGTTACATTGACGTTTTATTTCGAAACAACACGAGGAATGTTTTTCGTTTATTTATTCATTTTTGAAAAAAATGTGAATAATGGTACTCGACACATTTCTTAGTTGAAACCAGCTTACAGAAAAACTTAAAATAGAAATTTAAAGTTGAATAATAGGCATCGTTTACGATTTTTGAATTGAAAATTATACGAAACAATGAAATTTTGCTTGAATTGAATAAGTAAAAGTTGTTATGGTAGTAAACAATAAATCAGTAAACAGCAACAAATAGATTTAAAAAAAACTTTTTTCCCCCTTCTTCTTCGTAAGATAAGTATCGTTCTATAAAAATCTAAAGGAAGCTATGAATTTTTAACATCTCTTTAAAAATGCGATAACCTTATGCCAATAACACAGTTCTTCGTAAGCTCCTAATTCATTGGTTTTAAATATTTTTACATAAATTTTAGAGCAGTGATAAGTATAAAGCATTTGTCAGTAAGAACAAAAGAAATCGATCGCATACCAATCGAGCCGGTCTTTCTAAAATAATTTTCTTCGTCAAGACGATGTTTTCCGCTTTGATTTTCTTTTTAGAGTACTTGCACCGAAGGAGGAATATGACGAAACAGACAGACGGAGTGAAAATGAGAAAGAAGAGGACCACGACGATCGGGACGGCGTGCTCAGTCTCCAAGAAAAACATGCTTTTTCTCTCTTTGGCCACGGCGCCTTCTTTTATCTTGTCCACCACCTTGAGGTACCCGCTTCGATACGAAACACCTGAAGAATAAAGTGACTCCTGGTTATTCATTATAACAAGTGTGAAGCACGAAGCTGCATAATAATCCCCTAATGTGTTTGTGTAAACTTAACTTTTTAATCCTTGCTTTTTTGAAATAGATTTTTGATTTAATGTTTTTAATTTTTTAAAAAATGTGTTTTTATGATATTAATGTGACGGTATGAGACTTTTGGAATCCTAGTGTGTCTTTTAATGCTTTTATGATTGCGTGTTTTCGTTTTAAATCATTTATGCGTTTCCAAAATTTTTATGGCTTTGTGTTTTGAACTTTTATCACACATTATGGCTTGTGTTCTTTGTGTGTTTGTTGTTCATTTCACTCTGTAAATGAAGTTACATCTGTAGTGTGCTTTTCTTTAAATAAATAAATGATATAATATAATTCAGTGCTAGTAGAATGCCCCGGAAAGCTATTGTCGATAAAAGATAATACGCAGTGATGAATAGAAAAGAATTTTGTGTTTACTACTTTTTACTGCGAGAGTCGCGAAAATTGATGTCTTAGGATTTGGTGCGTCTTTCAGGCCATAGAGATTTTATTGATGTAAGGTGAAATAAAATAATAAGAAGAAAATTCCAAAGTACCCTCAATTGAAAAGAATGCTTAACTCTTTAAAAAGTACTGCACACTTGGCTAAAAACAGACCTAAGAAATAGAAGGTATTGTGAACAATGTTTAAGTGGTACAAATATATATATATATATATCAACGACATTATGGCATAAATAGAATGATGATATTTATGCTATATTATTTGCTTGATTTGCTGCTTATCACCAGATTTGAAATAGTAAAGAGTTACAACGAGCTGAAAGTCAATTTCAAGAACACAAGGGGTAAAAAAAGGTATTTATATACAACACGTAAGATTGTTTTGTCTGTACCAATATTCGCTACTGATCAAATAGATATGCTTGATCAGTGACGGATTTAGACTGTTTAAGTTATAAACAGTTGAGAAAACTGCATGTTGGTATCTTTGACCGATATCTGCAAATGTTTCATCACAACATTAATTACAATGCAAACAATTATGGTACTTATCTTCCTCTACCGACAAATTTTTGTCTTACTTGGCCATTAGCAAGACAAATTTATTTTTGTATCACCTTGTATTTCTTTAGACCTTAAGGTTAACTAAAAAGGATTTCTTATGGTGAATTATCCTATTGCTAAATACTATCGTGAAGTTAAGCGTTTAGATGCAAAATTATGGCATAATACAGATCTATAAATAGACACTACCATATGACTAGAACTTTGAATTTGGTCTCATGTATACATTATCTTTTCTACACTGCACATTTTACCAAAAATGCATACTTTTTATGTATTTAGCGATTCCTAACTGGTCATGAGCTCTACCTAACTAGACGTAGCTCGAAACAATATCCAAGGCTAAAGCAGAATTCAATAAAACAGACCTAAAATCTCGGGAATTTTATTCCTAATAGAAGCGTATTAAAATAAAATGACAATTAATAAAATACAACTGAATTTATCACGGTTCGCCAACTTGAAATCTTAAAGCATTACCTATCTCATTGGCTGCAAGACACGTGTAGTATCCTTCATCTTCAAAACTGACATTTTCAATCACCAGCACATACGGATCTGTCTCGTTGGAGTCCGTGCTGGTCACTGCCTCAATGTAAGGAAGTTCACTCTGGTCCGAGTAGGAGCCATTCACGGCGAAGTGCCTCAGCCATATCACCCTGGGCTGGAGGTCAGAAATGAACTTGCATTCGAATTTCGCCCGTCCCCCAACTTGCACGGTCTGGTTGGAGGGGGCCTCCTGGAAGATCGGCCTGTGAGGTATCCTTTCCTGGACATCCAGCCTGAAAGTGAAGGATATGGACCCAACGGTGTTTGTTACCACGCAAGTGTAGTTCCCGCTATCACTCGTGTCCAGTTGGTCCATTACGAGTGAAAACTTCCTGAAGATTACCTGAAAATGTAACAATGATAAATCAGCAGACCTAAGTTTTATCTCTCGGTGGTCAAGTTTAAAAAAATCATTGCCTGTTTGGATATCAATCCACAAACATATGGCACCCATGTCTGAGTCAGGGGAGATGGTTTACCTTAGCCCATGTTACCCATTAAAGTCACATGCGAAAATGAATTACCCGAGGAACCAAAAATGGAAGATTACTTTCTCAAATAGTTGGTGTGAGAGATTTAGATTCTCTTAAAGTTGAGTTCAGATGTCTCTGGAGTGAGAGAAAGATATACTGGACTTCACTGTTTGGTTTAAAGGTCAATTTTCATCTCGTTCTGTCGAACCTTAGTGTTAATTCTCGCCTATGTGTGTGTTATTAATTATCTCTTGGTATAATTATTGATCTTTTAAGTATTTTTTGGATATGACACATATTTATGCTATTCATTTACCTTAGAAATTTCTTAACAAAGAAACCCCGACACGACAGTCATTGAATTTATTTAAATGCTACAGAAGTGAATGGATGGTCTCCCTGCATATGATGGATCGTCATTTGACGACTAGAAAGTTATAAGAGTACTTTTAGATTTCTTGAAGTACTTATTGGCCATAAGTAATACTTTGTTTTTTAACTTCAGTAGTATCGTAATAAAGAGGACGCATCAGGCACACTAGAACATCCCAAATATGAAAGTAAAGAATTCAAAATCTCTTCTGAATAGTGAAACATAATCAAGACACTACGCTTCAGCAGTCAAAAGTTATTCATATTCTGCTTCTACTTATTAAACTATGCACATACTACTTCTCTTTCTTTATACAGGCTTATTTTCCATGAATTTTACTGCACATACCTTTTCCGATCACAAATATTAAATTTAGAATTTAGGAATACGTCAAGAACTTACCTCTTTATCAAATTTTCTGGAATATTTGACCATTGGCGTTCCATTTCTGAACCATTCTATGGAAGGAGGGGGAATCGCGCTGGATGTACATTTTAAAACAGCGCCTGCTCCAGCTGGACGGGCGATCAGCTGATTCATCTGCCCCGTGAAGTGGGGAGGAACTGCGAAATCATTTTTTTTTTTTGTAATTAAATAAAATAAAAATAAACTAACTACAAGTTAAATAAGCTGCCAGTAACATATATTTGAATTATTCTTTTATTTAATTAGAGAAAAAGATTATCGGGTACTTTGAAATAAGTTAATGATTATATTTATTGATGTTGCTTATAACTAGAGGACAGAGTATATACAAGAAAAGCTTTCTTTGAAATCTTTAAGCATTTATGGAGTAAGATAATGAAATAAAGGGAGAAACAAAATTAGAAGAAGGGACACATGGGGTTGGCACAAGGATACATGGCAACCCTTAGCAAAGAAAAATGTAGCCATCTCTTATATCTGTATAGCCTAATATAACAACAACAAAAAAACTTAAAATAACACACCAGTATTTAAAAAGCACAAAAAAGTGAATTTTGTTTTTAATTCATGTTTTAAATACCATTCATTATCATAATTAATAAATATATAGCTAAAGTAAAATGCATATTTCAATTAATAGCGCCTTATTCTCACCTAATGTTAAAATTGGCCATGGCGACCATAAAAATTTTTTAAATTATATAAACATTTATTATATAGTTTTTTAAAGATGCAATGAAAATTAAAAATGGTAATACTTACAATTACTTGAATCTTTATCTGCATTTAGGTGATCATCTGCTTCCTTTTGTGTAGAGGCTGGCTCATCCTCAAGGTAAGGTTCTAAAACAGATAATAAAAATCCATCCTATATTTGTCGTTACGCAACTAATCTGTTGAAACTATACATATATTTCCCATATAAATATTTCCGAAATTACAAATTTCAACAGTAAAAACAGCCTCTTTCAAAACCTCTATTTTTGTACATTCAAACTTGTACTTTTTATACATAATGCAACAAAGGCACATTTAATAAAAAATTATGCTATGAAAATATCATAATGATTAATTCATGATTCTCATTAATTATTTGCTTGCTTATTTGTTAGCTACATCGATGTTGCCTTATTGCAGTAATTAACTTTTATTTGTATTTGTTTCTTATCAGTAACTAAAAACTTTTATCGCAAAAAACTATAATACAATTCTATAAAATTACATAAGTTCGAAGATTATTATGCATGATGCTCTTGTTTTCAAAAATTAAATAATCATGGACATCTTATATTCAGTATCGGATTATATGAAACTATTACAGTTTCTTTCTTAAAGCTACTGTAACTAATGGCTGCAGAGTAATTATTAATAAAGAATGGTTAACTGCGTTTTCGCTGGACGGTATTTTCTTCCTTCTCAAAACTGGTAATCCGTAAAGAATGCGATCAGAAAATATTTTGCAGCGAATTCCATATAGTTAGCTTTTGAAAATTCCACTTTTGGTGACAAATATATTTATTTGAAAGAAAGCAGTAACTTTTGGATTGTGTAGTTTATTTATACTCGTTTTTTTTTTCCGACAATTATGTGATATCTTTAAATATCGTTCTTACATCGGAATGCAAGTAAGAAAGTCTCATTGAATATCAGCTCCTTAAATGTTTCCTAAAATGTTTCGCATTTAAGATTTGCCTAAGTATACATATTGCTAGACGAAAGTATATATTTTTTTAAGTTTAATTCACTTAACACCCTGAAGGGTCTTTCAGTCTTTTGATTTTAGACCGAAGATGGGCTTTCCGGGGAGAAAAGTTGTGTGTCAATATAATCTCTCCAAGCCAACACTAGCTGTCGTACAGATGCCTAGTCAGGTGGCGCCATCTAGTGCATTTCATTCAAGATATTTATTCTCAACAATATTGAAAATAAGTAGCTGTTGAACAGAATTCTCCAATGCTTTGATAGGCTGAATCTGAATCAAGTATTGCATTCTTTAAGATAGTTTGAAAAGATCGATTTAGCGGGTGAAGAAGAAGTTTCAATCAAGTGAAATGAAAAGTAGGTACTTTGGTTTTATGAAAAATTATTTTTCCCTGGAAAGGAAGAAAGGAAAAAAACACAATTTATTGTACAGCGTCGGTTTTTTTTTTTTTTGCATTTAATAATACGATTAAATAGTTTATCCATAAGTGCCAAATTTTATGCCAAAATTACAAAACTAGACTTTCATGAACATTTCTATGACATTCCTTGATTTGCCAACATTTCTAATATTTTCTCTTTTCTGAATCCAACTCCCCCTCCCCAGCGCTAAAATTCATTTTTGAACAGCATGTGCTAAGCAATCATTTGTATAGTTATATACTCACCCGTAAGTTTGACAGTAAAATCGGAAGATATTGTCCCTAGTTGGTTGGAAGCTTTACACGTGTATACACCCTCATCAGCCTCTGTGAAATTGTCGATATGCAGGTTGTTATTCCGACTGATGTAATATGTGGTTGATGTGTTTGAAAGAGATTCTAGCGTTCCATTTACATTTTGCTTGAACCATTCTACTAAAGGCTTAGGATTTCCAGATACTGGACAACGTAATTTGCATTTTTGTCCGAGAGGTATCTCTAGATATTTTGGGTTGACCTCCTTAAACTTTGGCGCAGCTGGAAGAAAAGAAATGAAGGAAAGCACTGAGTAAAATAAAGAGAGAAAAAAAAAGAAATAACTAAAAGTGACTATTGCAATGCATGCAATAAGCATAGCTATTTTTAGAATAAATACTTTAAAAAAAATCAAATGGAAAACTTATAAGTAGAAGAAAATAGTAGTAAGCATTTTTCATCAGTTTGAAAGAGCGAAAGTGGTGGCAGTTGATAAAAGAGGTAGAACTGAATCCCGTTGCACTATTTTTCAATTTTCGATAGTTATTTTCTAATACGAAATAATTTTTCGGCTTTAGGTTTCAGATATTGCATCTATTGTGGTGCCATCTATTGTCAAAGAAAGGAACGTAATACTTTGAAACCAAAAGCTATTTGTTTATAAACCTGACATTAACTCGTGAATTCAAAACTCCCATCTTAATATCGAGAATCGTGTCTCTTTGACGAATTCCGATATTGGTGGTTCACACTAACATTATACTCCCTAAATAGAATATAATTCTTCATACTTTGAGTTGGATAGAATACTTACATTTGATTCTAATCAGAAATAACACTGTAAGCAAACTATATTAACTTAAACCGTTCTTTCTAAGATTGTGAATTACTGTTCATATTCCTGTATCTTAGTTAATTAATTTTTTAAACTTTTGCTTTTCTTAAATGACATCACTGAAGTTCGTAAAAAGGTGGTCCTAAAAAATAATTCCTTAGTATAGCAAGCGAAGACGAATAAATTAGTTCCTAGTAATTAAATAAATTATACGTTTAATACTTCTGTAAAAATACAAATTAATGTAAGTCCCGACAAAAGTTCTATTTAGAATAAGGAGCGGTCAACAATTTCAAAAAAATGCATTTGGGAAAAATTAAAGTAAAGAGAAGGTTGCTAAGATAAATAATAAGAGAAAGAATAAAGCAAAGCTATTAAGCTCAACTAAATCAAATCGAATAAAATTAAACCTAATAAAAAATTAGATACGGGGTCATTTTGAAGAGCCATGGGATTTATTTCTCGTTCGTCTGCATTCTTTAGAAGATTAGTATTGAAAAGACGTCTAAAACTGAAGTTGCTTTATTAATAAGCAATAAAATACCAAGCACAGGATTGGAAGGTTTAGTACTGTATTTATTCTCTTAATTGGCCTATTATATTTTGGTATCAGTCTGTTCTGTGGTGGGTATAAGGTCAAGCAAAGAGGCAATACTTAGATTTTAGGAAGTTAGTTTCCTGAATGTCATGCTAAAACAATTAAGGTAGTTTTCATTTTCACCATATATGTTAAAGAAACAACCATAAATTGTATTTATTTCCATTTCTAAATAGTGTGGTTTTCCTAATCAACATAAAATCTTATCACAAAGACCCATTTAATAAGAATAAAATTTATTGTTTAGCAACGGATTCGGAAACCCTCAGCGCTTTTGCGCATGCGCCGGGCGGAGTTATTTTCATCAAAATAGGGGAAAGTGAAGAATGGAAGGGTGGTGTTTACATTTTACTGAGCGTGATCTAACACATAACTCCGGAAATGCATTGACTGACACCCCTTTAAGGTGTAAAATCGTCCAAAAGTAGTGGTCTCGGAATCCGTTGCTAAACAGTAGGTGAGCAATCAAAACTCAAAATTTCTAGAGAAACAACTATCCATTCAGAAATTAATCCATGTTTGATCTACAAAATAATATTGTGGAAGTGCTAAAAACAATAAAGAATTTTGTTTCTGTTTTGCCGAACCGAATTCTGGCAGTAATTACTGTAACCAGACCCGGCTGATAAACAGAACAACGGTAGCTATTTCTTTTACGAGTCCCAGTCCACGCAAAACTATATTCATGGAAAATATTAAATAGGGGAAAGAATTAAACGTATCAATACTTTCATTTTGTAATATTGATTGGCATAGTATTTTTATATTAGAAAATTAATAATCAATTACATAAAAGTTAATCTGCATATGGCCGCTTATTTGCCTGCCATCTTTCTTAGGTACAATCAAAATCCCTTTTCGCATTCATTCCATAATCCAAAAAGATATAAGATAAACAGATTTCAAGAATTTTTATCTATGGGTTTGACCATTCAGATAACAAACGATACCTTGTCCCTTTCAGTTGTCTACATCTAACTACTAAATTTGAAGCCCAAATGCATCGGGATTATCGTTTTCTTGCCTGGAAACAAAGTTCTCAGACGAGCAAAACTTAGAGAACGGAACGAGGCGCCGTTTTCCGTTGTCGCTGCGTGGCGCCAAGGAAAGCAAGAAGAGTGTCAACATTCACAAACATGTTTTTATCGTCATCGGTAGCCTTGTGAAGGCAGTTTTATGCTCATTTGCATGGGAAAGCCAGTCATAAAAGATAGCTGAAAGCCGCATATGAGAAAAAAATTATGTAATTGTTTTGATCATTTCTCCATAGCTTTCCGTATTATTTTAGATTAGAGAGCGGCCCTTTACTAATATCTATTTTAGCATGATAATGTCTATAGCCTGGATACTATCTGTAAATTGCGCGACATGACACGCATGATGTAAAAAATCGTTCAAAACTCTCCACAGGGCAGATGGTGGGACCAAATTTGGCTATCCAAAAAAAAACTTCTTGAAAAGTAGATGCTCACTAAGAGGTTTTTTTTTCAATATTTTGATTAAAAATTAATCGAAATTTTATTGTTTTTTCCCTCGATAACTCCGAAGCATATTATTGCACAAAAACTATATTTAACCATTTTAAAATTCAAAAAGTTAGCCTTTGGGGATACCATTAATTAGCTCTTGGATGATACCAATTGTATTTCCTAATAATTTTTTTTGTATTTTTAATATATTTTTTTAAATATTTTTTAAGTATGCTTCAAAACAATATTTTTCATTGTTTAAGTTACTGCATTTATACATGCGCGGGTTACGATGTTATTCAATACATCTGTGTGTGCACACTATCGCTGCTATATAATTAAGAGTAAATCTAAAACAAAGATAACTCAATAGCAAAGAATCACATCTAAAACATTATTAAACTATGATTAGAAGTTCGAATATCCTTTAATTATTTTTTTAAGTGTGCGATTCAGGAATAAGTTTTCTAGTGAGATTACTCTCACGTCACGCCATTTTTGGTCACTTCAATGTCTCACGAGTGTTATTTTTTTACGATTTGCGATTAATAAAAAAATATTCCCCGCATACACAATATCAATTTTCATTTGCCAAATTTATCTCAGGCTTCATTCTTTATCATTCTGTATTTATGGATCTGAAGACTTTCGCGCCGAAATTCGTGAAAAAGTTATACAAAACATTATAACTAGATGAGGTTTATTGAAAGATTTTACAATTTTAAAAGAATCTGTTGTCTACAAAGAATATGAAATCTACTATGGTTTTATGGTCTGTTCCACTGATCTTCGTGCAGTATTTAAAACTGAAAAAAGTAATGGCTGAGAGCCTCGAAGCAGCGAGGTGGCAGGGGTAGTGCTGAGCAAAGTGGACCGCGAACCCGCCACGGAGGGCGGCGAGAGTGGCTAGTTTATGTTATGACGGGCAGTCATTTATGTTAACTGAATTTAGTTTAGTGCTTTTAAAGTGACAAGACATCTAAGATTAGCTGGGACAACCTTGAATTTAGACTCGTTATCAGGATCGTTCCGAATCCTACTTGAATACTACTACAATAGCTATAAATGAAAAATTAAAAAAAGAATAAAGATATTTAATTTTTTTAACGTCAGATTCTCAAGGATTCTCCTTCCCAAATTTTACTACATATAGAATAGGGTTCTCCTAATATGGCTATGTAGATGAATCAACCTGAAGGAAAAACAATAACACAAAAATGTACAATATGTGTTTTATCTAATTTTTAAATATTATTTTTACTTATTTATTTATTTTTTTTTTAAATTTACTATTTACTTGCTTCTGAAATTTTTAATGTTTTATACTGATTTATTCATGTTTGGACTTTATCCAAAGCTAGCGTTCAGGGTTGAAACTTCGAAAATCTGATGACTTTAGTCAAGTTAGATTAACGATTTGTTTTAAAATTAGATAAAGGCTTACTCGGCAAGGACCTCGTGCCAGTTGATGAAGATGGCACCTGAAATTTCTCCTCCATTTCTTTTACCTTTTAAATTTAATAAATAAACAAATAATTCTGAAAAGGGAGCAAACGAAAATAAAAAATATATAGAAATATTTATATATCAGCCAGAACCTAAAACTTCTCGCAATTTTCATTGAAATAATTTATCCCAACATACTTACGATTAATTCAATATAATTCACGTGCTAATTAATCGCAGAAATACAATAGACTAAATAAAACTCACTGAGCTTTCCAGCAGAACACAAAGCGAAGAACAGGAACAAAAACCCGCAAGCAGGAAAGATCCATTGTCTTCGATCCATTAGTTTCAGACGTTGCTTAGTCTTCGGTATTTTGCGCTGCTGATTTGTGCGTCTTCGCTGTGGTCAACCCTTTCCCTGGAGGTCTACATGGCGATCCAGATATCTGCAGGAAGATAAGAAATGCTGTAGAAAAGGGAGAAACATACATCCGCGTTTTATCTTCTAAGCAGCAGCATTGTTGCTTCCAAGAATACAAAGTCGCGATATCTAGGTATCGCAGGTTTCTTAGACAACGCGATGGCAGACGTTGCAAGATTGCATGCGTTTGACTTCAAAGCTGAGATAATTTTTTAAATGTCCGAAAGTGATAACTTTCCATTGAAATCGGCAATACCTGCAAATGCTTCAATCTACATGCGCTTGTACGAATGGTCTGCAATTTGAAACCGTTTCGTTACCAGCGTCTTATCGGTATGACGCTTAGCCAGGTGTTACAAACCGGTGACAAAGGCCCCTTATCAGGTTGTGATAACTGCAAAGTATCTCTGTAGTAAAGTGGTCAGATTCGTTCGAATTCCTAGTAACGAATGGGGTATTATTTCACGCACCTTTTCAGTACTTAATTTTCAGTTAATCGATTTATTTAATTAAATTTTGTTTTCATACCGGTGGCGCAACCTGGTAGCTAATCCCAGAAAACAAATGATTCCAGGCTTCCGTAATATTTATAATAATAAATTATAAATTTGAGATTAAACAGTGCATAATAATTAAAGCAAAGAAAAATTCCACTTTTTAGTACACTAATAAAAATGTTCTTTTAAAAATTGTCATTGGTGTTTACAGGCGAAACCCCATGCAAGGATCATGTTTATCACCTCAATTCAAACTACCTTCTGAAAGCGATTTCCGTTTTAAAAAATTGCATAGAAGGGAAACAAATACTTAGAAATATTAAGTAAGTGAAACTTTCAATGATGATACGTTAGAAATATCTCAACATGAAAAGTTAATTGGTTTATAACATTTGAACCAAGTCGGTTCTCGTTTTTCGCAAAATACCATTGAAGAATATGTATCTGTTTTCAGTTTTCAAAGCTCCAAAATTCTCTTAGTTAAAGATGCTCTCCATTAAATCATATATTACCCATGGATTTTCCAAACTCAAGGTCACAGTTATAACTGCTCCGTACACTTCCAAGAATTTTAAAAAGAAAAAAAAGGGAAGAAAAACAATGAAAGTTCTGATAACTTCCGTAAACTCTCTTCTTGCTTTCTAAAAATCCCCCTTCTTCTGGGAACTCAGTTTCAAAACGTTTTTCTTCGTCCTCCCTCTTCCCACAAGCTTCTCTGACGAAACAAAACTCGCAACTTGTTGATGGAAACGTTGGTCTTGTTCTTTCGCCATTCTTTTTTCTCCTCTGTTGCTCACACCCTGACAAACAATAAAGAGCAAAAGCAGAAGAAAGCAGAAAAAACTGTGGCGCATCCATCTATACGCACACACATACACAGAACATTTTGTTTTGGGACTTCCCAACTTTGCAGAAGAAGAGAGAGGAGAAAAAAATCCAATCACTTGCTTCTAAGAAAGGCGGTGTCTGGGGTGACTTCTAATTGGACAGTTCCCAGCGACCCAATCCGCCTACTGTCCCCGGAAAGATTTGAGCAATCACTCAAGATCACTGCGAAGAGATGCTGCGCTGACTTTCAAGATCTATCTCGCTCTTTGGCAGGAATGCGTCCAGTCTCTCTATTGTAGAAAAACACGGTCATTAAACGGAATGAAGAGCATATTTCTTTTATCTTGGATAGTTAGTGATGTAAGATCAGATTGTTATCGATACTTTTCCATTCTTTTTTGAGTAACAGCTCTTGAATCGTGTCCAAGTGGAATGTGTCATTGACTCTTGAACCTACAACGCCGTCATTCAACGACATCATGTTTCAGGAGCAGAGTTGTTTGCATAAGTAAGGAATGGGTGTTAAAATATTTCGGAAATGAATCATCTGCCATCACATACCAGCTCGACCTTACCACTTGTTGCTGAGAGCTTAGCAGATTGTGACATTCTTGAAACTTTCGGATGGACTAGGATTTGTATACGAACGAGAACTCAAGTTGACAAGGAGAGATACGCAGTGTACCATTGCGCCAATTTGAGATCCAGATCATTTAACCGCTTATAAAAACGCATAAAATATTTACTTTTATGCATTTTTATGATCTGTTATGAATAAATTATGCATATGCTATACAATTCTAATTCATTAAAATCAATTTTTTAAATATGAATAATTTAATTTTACGCAATTTATATCATATTAAAAAATGACTATTTTCTTCATTTTAAGGAACAAGGCTGATAGTTTTATTAAACATCCATGAAAATATATGCCTCTTGTATCTATTACTGAAAATTATACCATAATTATAGAACAATGATTTTAGTTATAAGGATTAAGATACCTTTCTTTACAAGGATGAATCATAAGATGGAATATAGTGTGACAAAAGTCTTACTGTGGGTGTATGGTGTAAACAGTCCAACACTCAGGATAATGGAGAATGAAGGTTTATTTACGAATGTGCAGGAAAACTCGTAGCATAGGTACAAGAAACAATAGTTCTTGCACAGATTACCAATGTAAACAAACAACAATTCACAGGTAATAACAGTTCAGCACTTTGTTTTCTAAGAACACAAACAGTCAGCAAATAACTAGTAACGACAATAACTACACTTTCAATAGCGCTCAGCTCACCAGCTTCCTAGCTCGCACTGCGGACGAAACTCTAAAGACGTTTGCGCTCCAAGTCGATCAATACACACTCCGTCAACTAAGCGCTCTTCTTATATAGTCTCCCGCGGCAGGCCGTGACGTCACATGGAATCTTCTAGTACATTCAAGCGTATCTCCTCTGCTAATAAAGATATCGAGAAGATACCAGCACCTTTGAGATCCCATATTTCGTCGCCAAGGTCAGAGGTCCAGACGTGGCTGCTGTCGGTCATCTCATACTTACCCCTGTAAAACTCTCTTCCCAACCATAAGACTCGCATTACTGGGAAGCGACTTTCCATGTTTGTAACAATAGTCAAAACACGTTCTTCGAGCACACTGAAGACATACTGTCTCCTAGTATTCCATGCATATTTAAGATGTTATCCCTCTTTGACTGGATGGTCATAGACTGTATGTTGTTTTTCTTTCAAATTTTCCATTTTTGTTTGAAAAATTATTTTTCTCACTTTCATTCTGTCCAAGGATTCTTTTAATTATTAGCTTGAGTCCTCTCGGTAAAAATGAGAAAGTTACTCAACCTTGAAGATAGGGCTTTATTAGTTGGTTTACTAATAGCATAGAATATTTTTTCTTTTTAATTTTGGTGCATTAGGATAGGACAGGAATAATATAAATGAATATACAACACACGTTTCTATTATGCTGAAAAATATCGCCGTGGGCCAACGTTGAGTTCGTCGACTGCTTAAACAAATGGAACACTTTTTGTCAAATCCATCTATGTCTATTTTTATCAAATTGTATAACTCTATAATTATATCGCTTATTATCACCTCCACAGAAAGCTCAGATTCTGTTTTGCATTTGCTCTCAATACTATAAGACTCTTCAGAATATGAGTATTCTAAATCAGAAAAATTACTAACAAGATCTTCGATTTCTTTTTCAGTGAAGTTTACGGGATGTGTCCTTGTAAAATTGGAAGCCATATTTATCATTTTTTACGAAAAACGAGCATCCGATAAATACCGTCGATCACTCACAAAAAATGGTACGCATCTGCTGTGAGCGGTCTCCTAGACACCTTAAAAAGTAAACACGAGGCAACTAAAAAAAATAATAGTGCTAGAAGTGAGAAACTGGATATGTGACCTTGGCTAACTGGTTTTTAGGGCTGGAAACGACGAAAGGTTAAATACAATTAATAGATATTAAGCCTTTATAACTCAACTTCTTAAAAATGATGAAATATCAGGTATTTGATAGCTTTCGGGAAATAATAAAACATCTATTTCTTAAGAGTTTAAAAATTTTAATAATAAAATGAAAAATAATGACGCAAACAATAATTAACTTCTTATGCCAAAAATACTAAATATTTTGCTTAACTAGGAAGATGTTGTTGAAAAGAATGAAATCTGTTAAGTCATCTAGTACAGTTCAAACAATGAACTGTACTAGATAGCACGCATAAATTTTTATTTCTTCATGTTTGTACACTAGTCCCCACCAGATTCATGACGAGTGAACTTCATATCAGCTTATTAGAAGACAATTCCATCAGTTTTTGAGGAAATGTACTAAAATTGCATAGAACGGTGTGTGTGTGTGTAAAGCACCTAAGTTCCATTTAAATCAGTGGTACAACTGAATTAAAATGGACTTAGATGTTTGTTTTGGATTTTTGAGCACTGAAATGGCGTGTAATAGAATTGTCAAATGATGCTATAAAGGGCCAAACGACAGCCTGTTTCTCGCATCTTTCTACGTAGTGCCAACTTCAGTTGTTTATGATTACAGATTGTACTTGGTCCTATTTGCTCAAGATTTAGATCGATAAATTTTTTTCCAGATAATAAATCAAATCAGTAAACCCAATTTTTGGAGAAAGTTAAAAAAATATAAAATATAAAGTTATCGGATATGCTTATCAGCATGTCTTACTAGAAAAATTCACGTTAAAAAAATGTCTTTTTCGGAAAATAGTGAAGCCAATCGTGGTGTCGAGTGTTGTAAGGCTGGCGCAAGATGAAATTATAATTCACATTCGTAATGATATAATCAAAGGTCTTCGCCAATGATATTAAGTTTGGACATCTTGTCATCAACCAACCATTCACGTTAACTAGTCCGCTATATGAATCTAAGAATATAGCCAATAAAGATATATTACTTTATGACAACACTGAAGCAAGATATTTCTAAGAACCATTACGTGTTACTTACATTATATGTGATCTATTGAAGATTTCCACTGAATACTTTGTGAATATTCTGCCATTAGTTCTACAATAGAGATACGCAATGTCTGATCTATTCAAATGCATAATGTGATTTTAATTCCTATGAGTTTAGACTCTCAGGGAAGATTCAGACAATTGTTTTACATTAGAGTTACGTTATATTTTATCTGCTATGCGGTTTTATTTCCTCATAGTTTTTTTAATCTCAGGGAAGATTCATGTAGTTTTTTTTTTTACTTTGTCGTATACGAAGTATAGAAAGAGAAAGTATTGTAGTATTGTAATCGTCAAAAAATTCGAACTCGAGATTTTGACGAATCTCCACGTTTTAGACCTCCCCAGTCCGAAAAACACAATTTTGGAATTATGTCTGTCTGTGAACACGACAACTCAAAAACTATTAAAGCTACATCGATGAAATTTGGTATGTGGTCTTGACACATAATTTGTAGGTGTCTGTCAAATTTTGAACAAAATCCGTCGAAGGGAAATCAGTCTGTCTGTATGTCCGTGTTCATGTGAACGCGATAACTCACAAACTTAAATAGCTAAGTGGATAAAATTTGGTACGCATTTTTATCATCAGGAATGTAGGTGTGCATCAAAGTTGGGCCAATTCCGTCAAAGGGTTGACAGTCTGTCTGTCTGTCTGTATAATCGCATACTTTTGAACGCAATAACTTCTTTTAAAAATTACTTTGATAAAATGAAATTTGGTATGTGGCCTTCTTACCTTAATGGTAGACTTGTGTCCAATTTTTGTGTCAATCGGTTCGAAAAAAGGCGTTCAAATTGCAAATTTCATTTTCTTTATCTTACACCCAGCCCTATTGGTAATCACATAGGCTTCTAATTCCACTTCCGCGTTGGACGACCTTCGGAAACCGTGGTATGAAGTTTCGCTTATTTTTTTCCCCCACTGTGTTTGTTTGGGGTTCTTGTTTGTGTTACTGTCCTTTATCTTATTTTTTTCTCTACATGTGTTAGTATACGAGAAAGTTTAGGGGAGACCACTCTCGCTGTTTAATCTCAGGGAAGATTCATGTAATTGTTCTACTGTAGAATTACGTTATGGTTGATCTATTCAAATACAATTATGTAATTTTATTTCCTGTGAGTTGACTCTCGGGGAAGACTCAGGCAATATTGTTACAGTAGCTTTCCCAGTCTCTTCTGAGAACTAGGGACATTTAGACCATGGATGTGATGTCTTTGTAACAGTTTTGTATCTAACCGCTTGTTAAGACAAGAAACTAGACACATCATTCTTCTTTTCGGAGACGACAGCGGTAAGCTGGCCTATACCACACAGAAGCAAAGTAGATTTTCCTTGGAAAAACTTTCTGGTAGGTAATTCTTCCACTTAGTTTGTTGGCTCTGCAGTTGGCCACGAGCCGACAACATCCATCATAAACAAAGATTCTAAATAGCTGCGGAATATAAGGATCACTGACCCCAAAAACAACTCTGTGAGGCGTCAATTTCTTTTGGGAGGGAGATCTTTATTTTTGCCTGTGCGCTGGTTTTGAAAAGTCAAGTCCTCCTTTCAGCACCAGAGCCGAGGTGTTAATTTTGGCATTTGGTAGACGTAGATCGACGGTTTCAACGATGGAGGTAATGGATTCTTATCAGTTTTCAAGACGTTTTTTGAATTATACCTTAATGCTGGAAAAACCCAATGCTTTTAAGAAAACATTATGGCCTACCATGGAAACAGTTAATGGGGTGTCATAGTCACATAACTAGTCACTGCAGTCATAGTTGCGCTGTGACGTCACGTCCTTTTTCCTCCTGCAAGATGCGCAGTGAATTGGCGGGCTTACACAACATGTCTCATGTGAGCATGAATGGACTCTATTGCTTAATTATTTTTTAAATAAATTATCAAGTTCATATTTGTGCCAAAAGGGGATAAAATCTGTATTGCGTCCACATCGAACTCGAGACATTTCAAGCAACAAGTCTTTCACGACGCTGATTTAATAGGCGATAATTATATTTTCCTTTAACGAAACTCTTTCGATACACGACTGCTTATTGTCACTTGAAAATGCTTGCACTTTTTCGCTATATAAATGAAAAATGACCAAAATGTTACTATAACTATTACAAACCATTGACAAATTCAATGCATTCTATAAAAATTACAGTATTCCTTTCATTATAATAGACAGAACGCCGCCCCATGGCCCCGTACCTGACGCCATTACGGCACTATAATAGACAAGAACTTTCGTAATATTTTCACTTAAGCTTTACAATATTTTAACACTTTAGTGAAATACGGAACGAAGTCTTATTCCAGATGAAATTCGAATTTTTTGCTTCAATACTACGTCAGTGGAACAGCGACGGTAAATGGCATGGTATTTCCTTTCGTTCTCTGATCACATTCGGCTTTAAAAATACAAACGAAAACCTATAATATTTGGTTTTCGATGCATCCTCTAAGTTTACTATCAAGGGTATCAATACCCATTTGCCTACCTCTCGTTATACTTCTTTACTAAGTTTCATTTCAAAGTTACGGACGTAAGAATATAATCCTATATTTTTTACTTTAAATCTTAATATAAATAAAAATCATCGTGAATACGTATGTTTGTATGCATGTTTCACATATCCTCCTGAACCAAGGCACTGATTTCAACCAAACTTTGCACACTTATTAATTAAGACAAGGGGAAGATTACTGTCAATAACGCAAATTTATAACTACTCTGTTGCTACGCAACGGTTAGACTTTGAACTAATTTACCTTTATTTCTGAAATTTTTGCTTATTTTTATAAATATATCTTAATATAAATAAAAGCCAATGTCGGTATGTTTCTATATATGTTCCACATCTCCTCCTAAACCACTGCACCGTTTAGAACCAAATTTTGCATACTTATTATTTAAGACAAGGAAAAGACACTTATGAACTTTTCTGAGTCCAAAAGTTAATTACACAGTCAGTTAATTATAAATTAACCGAAACTGTTTTTCCGCAATAACTTCGGCGCAATTTGTTCCACAAAAAATATTTTTATACCATCTTAAAGTTCAAAATTTTACCTTTTCAATGATAACAATTTTATATCTGTTAAATTTTTCCTTCAATTTTTATTAATTTTTAAAAATTTAATAAATAATTGATTACCTGCAGACGATTTTCAAATAACGCAAATTTATAGCTACTCTGTTACTTAAAATTTATAGCTGCTCTGTTGCTGTTAGACTTATACCTTTATTTCTGAAATTTTTACTTATTTTTATAAATATATTTTATATAAGACGAGAGAGATCATCATCAACTTTTCAAAGCCCTAATCTTATTGAAATTTCAGTTAATTGGAAATTAAGCAAGATAGGGCATTTTCGGTGGTATTTTTCGAAACTATGTATTATGTCACAAAAACTATTTTTACACAAATTTAAAGTTGGAAAAAATTATCTTTTCATGACAAAAGTTTCATTTCCGTTCAATTCGTTGCCCTTATTTTAAAAAAAAATTCAAAAATTAAATTGTGTAGAAAATTTACAATTTGCAACACTTTTTTTTTATTGGTGAAGAACAAGAATACATAAGAACTGTTGCTATCTCACATTAGAAGAACTCTGGATTAAGACAAATTTTATTATTCTTTATTTATATTTATTTCAACGCTTTTTCTTAACTAAAAATTTACTATGTAGGATTAATTGCCCCAAAATATTCGTTAAAATCTTTCTTGTACTACAAGATTTACGAACAAAATTTGAAGCACCTATGCAACAAATATTATTAACTTGTGGAGAAAATTAGCTATCGGCGGGTTTTTAAAAATCGTTTGGTTCAACTGATATTCTCATTTTAACTATAAAACGTTTCAGAAGTTAAAAGAATTTTGGGTATTGTAATTTTCTATACAAAAGTCGTTTTAACAACAAAAATATTAGACATGAAAGTATTTTAATCCCGAGCAACGCCTGGCATAACAGCTAGTATAAGATATTCTTTTATTTACAACATTCATCCAATCTAAGCACTATACAGAATCATACACTTTTTTTAAAAAAATAAAACAGTGGGGGAAAGGGTCTATTCATCCTGGATACAGCTTAAAGCTAATTATAAGGAAAGAGACTAATTTGGTAGTAGAAGAAACACAGTAGAGGATGCAGAATTGCACAAATGCCTCACAAACATTAACATGGTATAAGTAAACAAATACAAAGACGGACTAAGAAGAGACACTGTCTCAGTATTCAAAATAAACCGCAATATTAATACTAAGCACATGAGCTCTTTGATCTTATCACTGATCCCAAACAAACGAAGGCCCAGACCCAGTGGCCTTTTAACCTCAATATCGGAAGCTCAGATCTTAGTAAAGACTTGTGGTAAAAACTTTTATCTACAAAATGATTGCAGTAAGTCGCAGTAAGAAAGGAAAATTCGTAAAGATCGTTTGCAACTAATTAAAATCAAATAATAACTAATAGCAATACCATTTAAACGAAATTATATGTCAAATCTTAATATTAAAAGTGTCCTTGTATTTTCTTACATTGTGAAACGTGCCCTAAATAAATTCACACAATATATGGGATTGTAAATTATTGATTCTTAATTTTCTTGATTTCTACTTAATCTGCAAACAATTTTGTTCCTACCAGTTGACGAATGATGTATTTTTGAAGTCAACAGTCAGTCAAACTCAAGCTGACTGCGCATGGAACGCTATGAACGACAGAATCACAGGTCAATTACGTAAAATTTGTTTCTAACGAGTCCCAGAATTACAGAAAGAGTTCTACAGAATTATTTTAATTTTAAATATAAGTTCCATTGCACGGGTAATCAACAAATGGTGTATAAAAATATAACATATCAGTTAAATAAGTTAGAATCATATTTAGGACTATTTAACAGGGAGTAAAGATACACTACGTAGCTTTCGCTGTGCTGTCAGCTTGAACAATTGATGACAATGATTCCTACAGTGATATTCTCTAGCAATTTTGAACCGAAAAATGCTAAATCTCGATATTCTTTTTTACATAACTAATTAACATTAACGGTTAAAATAAATGCACATGTAGGAATTCTAATTTCATATTTATTTTATTTCATAGTACAATAATTTTTAATTAATTTTTTTTTATCACTCATAAACTTTAATTTATATATATATATATGATATTTTAATTTTTTAGCTTTCCTAAATAATCTTAACGATACCTCATTTTAAATACTTCTACTTTCAACATAATTAACGCACTACAACTTTCTTTTCAAATCACGAGTTCTAAAGGGGAAATTCCCTATTCTGGGTACTTAAGCGTTCTGCGCATTCATTTCGGCCCTTTTTCACGCGGCATGTAAGCTTTCAACAACAACGCGCCGCTCGGGCGTAAACTTCTGAATTCTGGTCATGGAGCTGCATACAAATTAAATACTTTACCTATGAAGAAATAACGCCTGATGCCTAAATAAATGAAGATTTAAACAAATATCGTCTCTTCCTTGATGAAAATGGACTGCCTTTCATCTTTTTAAAGCCTGATCTTTCATATATATATTCAAATTTCAGGATCGCAAAAAAACTTTTCTACAGCGAAAAAACGCTTAAAACCCAACTCCTAAAGTCCGTCATTCAAAATTTTCAGCCCATCCGTTTAGGTAGGTCATTCGCGGCAGCTCCGCGCAAACCGCAAAACCCTCCGCAACGGCTCACTCCGATTCCCTACTGCATCGACTACTCCCCCACTTCAAAACGCGAACTTCGGAGAGAATCTTTTTGAGAAGAGGATCAAATTTTGTTGATTGTTTTTTTAATACTAGCCCTGTGGGTCACTAAGTCAGTGTCGTCACATGGAAAGGGTATCAATAACCTGAAACACCAAAAATTTCTTAACAAAAAAACTTGTCAATTGAACTTTTTTTTTTCTCGATTTTAAAATCCTCTGAAAAAGATTACGTATCCCTTTTGTTTTACAGTTTTTACTTTTGAAAGTGGAGTTTATGACCGATTGTCATGAGTTATTCACAGGTCCAGTGATACAATAGAAAAACAGTCCACCAACGTCCATTTGGAAATATTTTTTTATGAATTCGCGATTACATATTTATGCTATATTATTTTAATATTCGATTGTCTGTTCCCTCTTTTATGATATATAAAATAGGTTTATAAAAATTTACCCGTGGGTCATTTCAAAGGCTTTCGTGGGTCATAGGTTCACCACCACTGCTCTAAAACAAGAAAGCCTCATCCTCCCTCCCCACGTAACTACACTGGTCGCATTTCAGAATTAATGGACCGGCAGTCTAAATGGATTTCGAAAGAGGTTGGTTTTTCAAACTTCCGACTGAACCACACCAATTCTCATCCGTTTTCCGCACTGAAGAGCAGTTTTGGCGCTGTGCGACCGAAATTGTGTGAAATAGAACTGATGGTGAGTCTCACCAAACAGTTACAGTTTTAAGCCCATCCATTTAGGTGGGTCATTCATGGAAGCCCCATGCAAACGGCACAACCGGTCACTTCAATCTCCCAGGGCAATGGTGCCTACCCCTCCTCCCACTTTCAAAGCGGGATCCCCCGGCCCGCTTTTCCTAGAGTTTCACTACTCCTCCCCCACTTTGTGGTTTTCGCTTTTGTGAGACAGGCTGGATTCTCCTCACCCACGATTGTAGTTCAGTTTTAAGCCGGCAATTCACTTGAAGGCTAGCCGTGCCATTTGTCCTAAGCTCGTTTTTTCCCACCCATTTTAATCGAAAAATCCAGGCACGTCATTCACGGTAGGGGGAGCAGAGATCGCTCCCCTACAGCCGCTCTTCGATCCCCACTATTCCCCCACCCCACCACTCAGCGGATTTTCTATTTCCTACCCTCGAAGCGTGGTGCCAATCTAGTCATATCCTTTGATGTACCGCCTACCCTCGTTCGGGGCTCCAAATTGAAATCGGCACATGAAGTACTGGAATTTGATTTCGTTGGAATTCCATCGGTTCGAATCATTTGTTCTAAATTTCATAGGTTTTTTTTACCTTGGCGATTGCTTTTTCCTTCCCGTGTTCCAAAAATTCCAGTTTGGATTACATGTGAATTGCTTGCTTTATATCCCAGTGCGTCGAATGAAAATCCAAAATGGGGAACGGAACCGGATGAAAATCAAACATTTCGACCACATCGCCTAATTCTCATCGGATTTTGGCATTTACGACGGGTTTTGGAACAATAGGCTCCAATCGGTGTGGAGCGGAACTCTCGTGAACGACCAGCTTAACAAAAGTAACAAGAAAACCGTGGTATGATCCTCTAATCGACAATGTTCGGCTTGCAAGTTTATATGCGTCTTAAGAAATTTTCACTCTCTGCGTTTCTCTTGAAGATTCAAAGCTCTAACAGGAATAGTGTCATTGTTGATGGATTTAGGGATCGAGTGCAAAATAAAATCAATGAGTGATTATATTTATACACTTAAAAAAGTTGGAGGAGCTGCAGTTAGGCAGTGTATGTGTACAAAAGATGCGAAGATGATCAAAACGAGCAAATCGAGAGAAACAAAAAAATCCCATGTAACGATTTTTTTAAAAAAGAAAGAGAGAAGACAGAAGAAAATGGCCTAGTCATCACAGGATTTTTTTTTTTTTTTTACCAGAAGAGGAACAAACTATCAATTCTTCAAATCAGGCGTCACCCCAGCGAAAACGGCTTGACGATCAACATCCATTTCAGAAAAGTGCGCCTCAAAAACTCAGCCGCAGATCATAAAAGCAGCATTGTTTCAGTGAGGTTCGCAAGAAAGTGATGTCACGATCGATTGTAGCGCGACCTGCAACGTAACCAGAGCAATAGCAACAGCTGAGCTGGAATCACCCCCTCACTGACAGAGGGATGGGCAGTCTTGTTATTCGACGCTGTTCTTGCAAAAAATGTACCGAATGTGACGGAAAAATAAGGAATAAAGAATGATACTGTTCTTTTCGAAGTCAAGAAACGCGTAAAAATCTTAATTGCAGAATATACTATATAAGTATTCTTCATGGGTTTTTTGATGCTATACTATGACTAAAGATGTAAAATTAACTGATTGGGAGAGGGGGGCATGCTTTCTATCATGTGTGGAACAAAAGAAAGTTTGTCTTTAGCGAAATACGACGACTTGTGTTTTTTGCCTTTTTGAGTCTGAAATTCCTTTGCCGCAGAGGATTTTTCCTCTTAAGATTTATAAGTGAATGTGAGACAATAGTTCAAAACTCTTGAAGCGTTGTTCGAACTCGAACCCTTGTCGGATGGAAATTAATTTTGCGCTTCCGTCTACGGATGAAAAATGTGTTCTTGACTTTGATATTTAAATTTAGGTAACAAAAAGTGTTAACAGATCTTCTTTTGAGAAAGGATAAGAAGACATTAAGATTTTACAAGTAAATCCGTTACAGGGCACATCTTTCCTCCTTTAACATAAATCTGAGTATTTTCAACACTTTTATTTAACTTGATATGTTTCATGTTTGAAAAGTGCAATTTTATAACTGATTTCTCATACATTTCCTGATGTGAGAGTCTTGAAATTTCTCCACTTGTGTGCTCTCGATGACAATACAATACTTTAATTTTTTCGGAATACTTTAATATTTCCGATTAATATCCCAGGAGCAGAATTATATCCAGTGTTCTACAACATGACCTCAAACAGTTGGAAATGCTCTGCGGGCAGTTTGTCCAAATTTGGCGGACCACGCTAAAATGCAAAATAGATGTGTGTGTCCAAAGTTGGTCCAGTTAGGCAAATGAGCCCTATTCGTATTCCAGGAACTCTGTAGTTCCAGTAAATTCTTGTACAAGCAGCTTGCAACATGCCTGTTTCGGATCTTCATCGTCAGTGACATCAGACCCGGTGAAGACGTGGCTTTCTCGTAAGCCACGCGATGAAGGAGTTATTTTTGCCATTGCTCCAATCTCTGGAGGCTGCGTTGAGCGAAACGTGAAGAGAGAAGGCATGGCATAAAGAGCGCCTCGCTTTGATTGTTCTGCAGAACATATCGTGTGTTTTTTTTTGGTGTGTGCGAGTGTTTTTTTTTTTTTTTTCCCTTCTCTTTAGGCTGAAATGTTCTGCAAAGACCGCGTTTGTTCCGCGACGTACGTCGCACTTTTAAGCACTGTCTGCTTCCGGGGTTAATATAATCAAATATTGCTCACATATCAGCGGCGCAACCTGGTAATGATTTTCAGTTTAAAAAACAGATTTTAACATTCCGTAATTTGATAATAAAGAATTATAACTTAAAAAGCAGAAAATTATGAAAATAAAAACAATTTATATTTGTTAGTACACTCACAAAAGTATGTTTTTAAAAAGTGTTTTTACTAAATTCTATTCATTAACACATACAATTCCCTCTAACTTTCAAGAATGTATAACGAATTCAGAGATCGATAGATTAGTCATTCCTCAGATAGAGGAAATAAGCACTAAAGATTAATAAACTTTTGGATTTATATAAGATATATAAATATAATTTTAAAGAAAACTAATTATGGCAATTAAATAGAAGTACAGCTGCAATTTCTTTCCCCACTAAAGCAATTAGACCAGGAACTATCCTGGATTACATTTGAAAGTAATGTTTCTTTACATTTTTTTACTTGTCTCCCATTTTTAATGGGAAAAAAAATTAGGAAATTATTTTTGTTGGTCGCAAACTCTTAGAAGAAAATAAAACAAGAAAATCAAATACTAAAAAATCGTGATGAAGAAAAGGAATTTCAATTAGTTATGATTGTTTGATAGTTTTGAATGAAATGTTTTATATCAAGATGATTTCCGAAACTATTTTTCATTAGAAATATTAAAGAATGTGACAGTTTTTCTACTTGTCTCCCCTTTTTAATGGAAAAAAATCAGGGAATCTATTTTTTTAGTCGCAAACTCTTAGAAGAAAATAAAAAAAGAAAAGAAAATACTACTAATTCGTAATAAAGAAAAGGAATTTCAATTAATTACGATGTTTGATAGATTTCAATAACTTGCTTTAAGCATGATTTCCGAAACTATTTTTGATTAGAAATCTTGAGAATAGAGACTAGAATTTTTTAGGCCCAATATATCTCTTTGCCTCTCCACCAGCAATCGCGATCCATAGATTAAGAACCACTAACTGTTCTTAAAATTTTAAAAAAGCATTCTGTAAAGGGGGGGGGGACCCTTCAGTTTTATTGTTTCTTTTAAAGCACTTCCAATGCTTTAAAAAGTTACGGCATTTGACTTGTTGAAATGCCACCTTCGATTGTATCAGAGAACGGATACTCTAGCTGTTTCTTTTTTTAATTTCCAGAACTGAATTTTTATGCTAAACGGGTTAGAAAACTTTTGAAATAAATGGTCTTCCTTCAATAGCACTGAACAACGGATTGGTATTCTTTTTTGTAATATTTGACAATCACACAGCAAAATATTAAAATAAGTACATTGTGTTTAGCTGATAAATTGTGTTTTACTAAAGAAAATCTGGATGCATCGCACCTGATTAAAACGATTAGTAATCGATTCTCCAACTATTAGTCGTTCAATCATCGTTATCAGCTTACTTCCGGCATCATTTCCTGTAGCTGCATGGCACCACCTGCACTTAATAGGTGCCTAACCTAACTTGACCACCTGGCACATATGCTTACTAAACGATTTTCACATCAGGCTTAAATTAACACTTAAATGTTCAAATCACCGAAACCCATCAATTCACATCAGTGTCACTTTACTGTCATTCATAAACTTGACAATTGTCTTCTGCGTACGTGGACGTGCACATTCAACCACCACGAGGCAAAAAGTCATTTAGTCAACAGCAAAGGAAAAGAATTCGGTTATACTAATAAAAACCATATGTCCAATGTTAGACAGCAAGTTCTTGAAATATCACTTTACAGTGGCATCTTGCTGTGGTTAAGTAACTATTCTAGCCACCTGCAGATTATACAGTTTTAGATTGCCATTGGTTATTATCCTAACCGTGTCTCTATAGTTAGGGTAAGTTGCTATGATTGTTGTTGTTTTATTGTTATTGCTAGTTGTTGTTTTTTAAAAAAATCGGAAACAAATAAATGTTAATTAATGAGTAAAATAATCATCATTACATTTTCGGAAAATTTACCATTTATTAATTTGAATCTGGAAACTAAGATCTCGTTGGAATTAGAAATTAAGAGCATAAATATATTTATCTAAGGAGATTCTATCAATTTTTTTCAGTACATTTTTTTTTTAATTTATGAACCAACTTGGATAAATTTTAACCATATGATTCTTGCAATTAGATTTTAAAAAATAGCCTTTCCGCCATTCACCAACCATTAAATCAATGAAATTCATAAAGGTTTCGATTTGATTTAACATCACTGTAGCATTTTTAATTATCTGCTCTTGACCCTGTTCTCGAAATAGAGTGTCACTAAGAGTCGCCACCCAGCGTAACATCAACTCACCAGACACCACTGAGACATTTTGCGGTGTCTCCACAATCGTCAAAATTTCCAGACATCGGTGTTAATCGCACCACCGCAGCCTGATTGCCAGTCCTTGAACAGAGAGCAGGCAAGAGACGAAGAATATGGGTAAAAACGGTGCCATCTCTCTCTACTAAGATGCGGTGCCAACGACTCGTCGGGGCAGACGGTACGAAAATAACGCCCGTCACAACAGCCACAATGAGATGCAGGTGCTTTTTGGCCTGGCAAGGGATCAAAGGAAATTAAAACCCCTCCATATAGCATCATAAATTGGGGGTATATATTTACTTATGAAAAAATTGTTTTACTGCCATTATATTTGGATAAAAAAAAATAATATTCCTTATAGCAATCATTGGTCATTTTGAGACCTTGTAGAAGAACAATTGACCCTCGAGTTGAATTTTCTTTCATATTAGAAAGTAAATGCATATAAGGTTGCATTTATTTTGATTGTGACTTTATTGAGGTTTGTATACTCATTAAACCAACAATTGGATTTGTTAGGCTTGATATATGAAGGGTTAGGAGATAAAGTGCCCATTTTGCACCAACACTACCATGGTATTGCAGAAATCTTATATTTTCTGTTTAATAATGACTTAAACACATAGTTCAGTTTGTATCCTCCAAACAATAAGAACTCTTTCAATACTGAAGCGACCGAAACGCCCGTTCAACCAAAGTACGGAGATCGTCCGAACCCCTCGAGTTTCCCTGCTC
>BGPR01002318.1:46153-71314 GCA_013235015.1 Araneus ventricosus
AAAGTACGGAGATCGTCCGAACCCCTCGAGTTTCCCTGCTCCACTGCTCTTCGTTAAGTGTGATTGACTGGATACCCGAAGTGAATGCATTATTCGTTGGAGTGGCAGAGCCTTAAGAAAGGAAGAGGCAAACCTATTTTCTTATACAAATCGTCCATTGGAGAAGCAGAGTCGTCTTTTGAATATGAAACTCTTAAGAATAAACTTTTTTTGGGGGGTTAGGGAATTTTCTTACCTTCGGAAGAGGAACTCAGGCGTTTCAGTTTTTGGAGGTCCCAGAATTCCAAGGCTCTTAGGACTGAAAGGGTTAAAAGTACACAGTTATTTTAAATGCAGCCAGTCATCTTTAAGACCTGTTTTCTCAGAAATGAATCCCATGGACTTGGTTCACTTTAACTCAGAACCCTTCATAAAGTCGAGCACTTTTGAAAATTAATCTCGTAATTTTGAGTCATGATCTAATGATGATGAGGAATGTTATAAGGTCCACACATTCAGAAAATGTCGATTTCTTGCACAAGCTGAATAATCTGGTGAATGAAGTGGTTGGTGGTCTTCCAATTAGGAAGAGAGTTTCTGAAATCAAGACGCCGTTACCTCTTTGAAAATATAAATATTAATGTTCGGTACGATACACGCGTTTGCTGCTTCTATACATTTCTCAAGCAACTTCAAGCAAAACTTACAAACTTTAATTTCACAAGCTATCCCATAAACGTCACTGCAATACATCTCAAAATAAGCCAGTAGCAGAATTTTAGAAAAATATGGATCCAGTCTAGAATCTACTCATCGTTCGTCTGGATACCGCGATTCAGAATATACACAGCCGACACGATGAATAAGTTGCTTCAAATTTTTGAAATGGCATTACTATGTATGCTTGGACAGCACGATACAGGGTAAGATATTGTTTTCCTGCATCCGATTGCAGTTTAATCACATGATTGATGACGTGATGTTCACATGATCGGCTCAGCATGGCCAAAACTGGCCCTTGCGCCATAAAACCCAAACTCACTCACTCACTTGCGAGATTCATCTTCAACAAACTATCCTGCAGATTCAGAAATTCAACACTCATTTTCAAATTCTTAAATTTAAAATTAAATGCACTGTTTTATAATCTTTCTTGACTTTGCCTTTTGATTAAAATAATCAAGTATGAAGTTCTTTTACATTATTCCACTTCTTGAATCTGTAGATTCCTCATTGCAATTCTGGTCAGAATTTTTATGCTACTAGTTTAATAACTATCATGTAGAATTTAATTTAAAAAATAAATTTTCTTTGCGAGAAAGCAAACTAACTTTGAATTCACATGATTTCTGCACCTTAAGTAAGCCAGAAGATGTCACGATTTGTTGATAAATTGTCGTATGATCAAATATTTCTGTCCGAACAGTAAAGTCTCAGTAATCCGGGAAATATCAAACCAGAGGACTGCCCGATTAACGAAAGCGTAAGAATAATATAAGTCCATATAAAAGAAAAGTGTCTTAATCTAAAAACTTACGTTTATTGCACAAAATCTTAGAAAATGTAATTAATTAATTAATGATTAATTACTTTAATTAATTATTAATATCTGGTTAAATTTTATTATATTTAACAAATATTACAAAATAGAATTCAAAATTCTATTCATTCTAGGTCACTGAAATTCGCATGTAGTCAGTGGCAGGGACTGGGGGGGGGGGGCGAGGGGAGTACAAGCGCCCCCTCCACTTTTTGCGGAAAAAATTAAATTTTATTTTATTTTAGTGGCCTAAAAACTAAAAATTTTAAAAAGAAGTAATGTCTGAGGAAATGAAATAAGTAACCGCTGGTGCTTAATTTTTAATTAACCCTCTAACATTCACGAGAATTTGAAACCGGATGTCTTGAAATACGTAAAAATGAGGAGAACTGTCGAAATTGATATCAATGCTACCTTGCCTAGCACGTCGTTAAGACGACTCCTACCTCTTAATGACCACTTGTCAAAAGGGTCGAAAGAACGTCTTTGTTCAATCGGTGTGAATGATCACTGCGATATCTGTTAGGAAAATAGAACCGATTTTTGAAATTATCCAGGCTTTTTCCAGCTGCATAAGTAGGCATCAGTGGAAATGTGTGCATTTACACTTGTTTTCAAAACATTGTTATCAAAATACGCTTCATAGTGAGCGTCTCCTTTCATTCTGAAATCTTTTTTGAAGACTCGTGATGAACCATAAATTAAAAGACAGATGATACTGTACCCCGTTGGCTAATGATCTGCGAGGGGACGCTTGTGGTGAAACTACCTGTGGTAGTTTATTATTAACATAGTCTCAGTGGACGCGACTGACCCCCCTCCGATTTCTACGGAAAAATTAATTTTTATTTCATTTTAACTGTCTAAAATTAGGCATTATATGAAAAAAATTTTAATATAATTTATAAAATTTTAATTTTAATTATAATTTAAATTTTTTAATATATGTTGAAATTTAATCAATTTTTAAATTTTAATTTATATTTAAAATTTAAATAATTGCTAATAATTAAAATTCAACTAAAATAAAAATTTATCTAATTTTATAACTAAATTTTTAAATTTTGTTGTACTATACTCCGGGATACTTTTAGGTGTCTAAACACCCCCTCCCCTCACTTTTGCAACCCAATCACCGCCAGTGCATGCAGTGACTTGTTTTCCCTTTAACATTTCATTTTCGCCCTAATGAAAACTCCGGATTACAAGAGGAAGAGGATTACTATCGGACGGATTACCATTTCGTATCTACTGTATTCTAGAGACCCCTTTTGATAAAAAAATTCTCTCATTTTTAAAAAAAAATTCTTTCTTCCATCTCAAATTTGCATATAGGGTCGTTAAATGAATACTTTCATCATTTATGACAAATAACCTGAAATTACATTTAAATCGATAAATTTGAGTAAATGAGGAAATGCAGTTTTGAAAAAATGAAATTTTGTCTATCGTATATATATGTCAAGGTCGGATACTCCAATACTGCATATGCAGTATATATCCGTCATGATGATTTTCAATGCATTTGCCTTGGGTAGGCCGGAATATTTCGTCACACAGTTCAAGTCATTCTTAGGAATGAATAATAAAAAATTGGGCCTTTTTCGAGATTAAAATGTCCACCGCAAGTTGGATTCGGAGAATTTAAAGACTCATATGACTGGCTAGACCAAAGTATTTTTTTCCCTCATTTTGGCTTACTGATACTGAAGTATGTCATAACACGCACATGCCATCATTATTTTTGCCGTCAATGCTATACTATGTTTATCGCAGACAGTTAAGACTATAAAATTCAGTTTGTACCGAACATCTGCGTATTTAATCCTTCCAAACGCCGCAAAATTATTTTCTTTTCGCTATTCAATGGCTTCAGACCTTAAGATCTATCTGCTCCGGTAAGCGTAAATCCTCAGCTTTAGGCAAGAGGATTTCCTCCTAATCTACTTACCGAGAAGCAAACAATTCGCCCTCGCACATAAAATGTTAAGAATCCAATCGTCGTCGGGCGGTTTGTAGGAGGGGGAGGTTTTTTAGTCCCTCCATACATTTGTTCGGCACATGGCGACGTCAACTTGAAGACATTTCCGCAGGGGATGTGCGGAATTTGCGAGTTTCCGGTGGATCTTCTCTGTCCAATGCGATTAACCCGTCCTCATAAGGTAGGAATGCGAAATTCCCGCCCAAAAGTAACCGGTGCGTTTTACTACTTTACATACAGGGTTTCCATTTTGGCCTTTTTTCAAAGCCCTTGGCTTTAAACATGTTTAGCTTTTTTTTTTTTTGCTTTATTTTCGTTAATGACTTTTAGAACAATTATTAATTACATGTTCTATTGTTTTAATAAATTTTTGATAATACACATTTTAAATGAGCTGTCAAACGAAATAGCTCCTGAATAGAACAAGGATGTTTTAAATTTCTTTCCCTTAAATTTTAGTTTAATAATAGAGCATTGAATATGCCTATCAAGTGGGATTCGTTTTCATGAAAGATAGCCTTTTTTTCTAATAGCAAATTAGGTTTTCAGTCAATTTGTTAAATTGTTTTGTTGTCAGTTTGTTTTGGCCTTATTTTGCTATTTAGATCTGGCAACCTGATACAGAAGATGACAGTCTTGGTTGATCTGAGAGCTTACGACCACAAAAAATAAATGTTAAATTTCAAAATAAAACGAAATTTCAAGTTGTATTTTTGTTTACAGTACTTTAAAGAGAGTATTTTTCACATTATGTAAAATAATTATATGTACATTGATTGAATTTTTCTGTTTTATAACCCATTTGAATGACAAACAATGCTGAAAAACAGAAATCCGACTTAGTACCTGTCAGTCGGAACGGAACTCGCTTGTAAATAGGTCTGTAAAGAATATTCCATATTCGGTCCTTTTGCCAAATATTCGGCCAAATAAATTCCGGATTATATATATATAGGGTTACCATACGTCCGGATGTTCAAAATGTCCGGATTTACGCCAGTGAATACAGCGAGAGATACATTTGGTGGTAATTGAGGAAATCTGAGGTCATCGAGAAAGCTGACGCCATTCCACCAATGAAAGAAAATCAATTGTTTACAATGTTTACGTCCATTATTGATGAGGAAGTGGATGATCCTCCTCATCCGGGCTCCAGTTCGAACTGAAAATTAAAAGTTTTAGCAGTTTTGTGTTAATTCTATTTTTCATTATTATTGAGTTACCAAACATTAATAAATATTGTGTAATCTTTATATTCTTTTATCTTAAATTTTTTTCACTTCCTCAAACTCTTTGCTAGTGTTATGAAAAATGGTCGTAGGAACATTTAAGAATTTTATACTATACTCTTCCCTTGTGTCCGGATTTGAACTAAAAAAATTATGGTAACTCTATATATATAATGTGCTTTTAAATACATTTAACAAAGAATATTGCATTTCAGTATATTTATTATCAAATTCTCCTAACACCTAACATTGACCCAAATTTAAGTTGTATAGTACATAGGTGTATTTAATAAAGTTATACATCATTCATCATTGCAAAACTGAAATTTTGATGAAAGAACGATTTTTCGGCGTTTTCAGGAGTAAGTCTGTTCCGTTTAGTTTATGCATAAATATTACCAAGTTCAGGAAATAAACACTTCCTACATAATGCGTTGATAGGAGTTGAAAGAATCTTGAAATACTTTCCTCTTTTTTCCTCCTACCTATTATATATATTCGGCCTGAAATGCGGCCGAATATTCGGTATTCAGCTAAATCACTATTCGTTACATTACTAGTTGAAAATCGTGGAAACCCTGTGTTAGTAAATTGGTTGACCCTGTGTTGCGCTCATATAAAACGGATGAAAAAAATTAAATATTGTTCTCTTTTTAAATATCTTTAAAAAATGGCAATATAATCTGTATTATATTGTCATAATACAAATTATATTGTCATTTTTATACTTCATTGTTTCCGGTATCCAATACATAATCTGTATTATGTATTGGATACCGGAAACAATTAACACTGGAGTGATTTTCTCCCAATTGCTGGTATTTCAAATTGGTCTCCTTCGGTTGGAAAATATTGCAACAAGACCACTGACTGAGTTGCCACTATTATTTTCCCAATTTTGACATTTTTTTTTCTCCCAAAATTAATTGGGGTTCTACTGTATCTTGAACATTCTCTACCTAGCCAGCGTCCCGGAATACGCGCCCGGGTTCTGGAGAGACCCAGATTGATGCTCAGAATATCTGGCTTCTTCAATAAAAACCGAAGAAGGAAATAGTAATAAAACTGCTATTCCAAGAATACACATAGGATAACAATCATCCCATACAGCAAAAACTTCCTAGCTTTATGGCTGAAAGTTATACCCATATTTTAGTAGTCCAAGCAATAATCCCAACTGAAAGACGAGCTTTATTTATGTATCGTTATTAGAAGGTTCCTTCATATTGGAGCGGAAGTTGTGCCATATGCCGCGAACCGGTTTACCACGTGTGTGCGGGGACTGTACCATCCATCTACTGATAAGAGAACAACTGGAACCAAGCACCCCAAATCATTTTGGAGTTAATTAACGAATTTCCAACAGCCCTCTCGGGACGTCATTAGTTCAGAACCACATCCAGATAATGATTCTTGATAACTTGCTTGGTTCACGGGCAGAAAGAGTGAAAAAAGAGGAGAGGAGGCTAATAGCAATCCATGTTAAAAAATGAATAGCAGCAGACGTGATGAATTAGATGTGAGCACCACACACGTATGAATATGACGTTCAAATTTACGGACAAAATCGCAAGAAAAATATATTATATATTTACATAATAAATAATATCTTATTAATATTTATTATGTAAATAAATAATATTTATATTAAAAATATGATATTTTATAGTTTTCATATAAATATTATTATTTTACAACTATAAAAAACTAGTAATAGTTTTTAATAAGATATTATTATTTAAAAAACTATAAAATATTGTAAATATAATATTTTGTATTTTTTAAATAATAATATATTATTACAAAATAATACTTCATTTTTAATAGATTTCTTAATAAAATTTTTTATAGATTTCTTAAAAAATATCTATAAAAATTTTATGAAGAAAAATAATTATCATAAAATTATAATATAAATAATTAATTATTCATATTATAAGCAAAAAACAAGAACGTAGGAAAGAAAACAAGCTGTACTTGAAATTTTCTGAATTATCGCATTATGATATACTTTACGTTTAAAGTGCCAATCCTAATGTGAATATCTTATGCGATGGTTCGTTATCAAGTAAACGTATCAAAGCACTACATAACGAATGCGAAGAACCATACAATGCCAAAGCTTACAGCTGAAAATATGTATTGGCTAGTAAAATTCGAAACAGCACATAACCAAGTTTACAAGGACGAGAGGCTTCAAGTGACCTGAATTGATTGTCAAATGCTATTATGAGCTTTAAAACAAAGGTTTACTGACAGCCTATAAAAGACAGCTTGAAAATTAAAATTCTAATAATTCTTCTCATCAGAAACTCTGTTGCGCGCTAAATCATACGTAGTGGCCAAACGTTCTCCCGTTGGTGTGGCGCGGAAGCTTGGAGAGGGGGTGCCAGCTCAGGTGTCGTCCTCGTCATCTAACCGCGGTTCAAAATTACGAGGTCCGTCCTAAATAGCCCTCGTGTTGCTTCAAAACGGGACGTTAATCTAACCTCAGAAGAAACTCCTGTTATAGGAAACTGAAAAAAACAGTCTAAACTCATCTCAGTAGGAAAAGAACTGAGTTTCAAAAAAAAAACCTTATAAAAAAATCTTTGTGTCTGGTATAAAATTTAGGAATGTAATTGATAAAGATATTATTGCAGGATATTACCTGCAAAGCCTGAAATGAATTACCTGGAACCAGGCGAGAATATTATATTATTATATCAAGAATGACACAGAACTACAATGGAAAAATCTGTGTGTAGCACTAATTTTTACAAAATTATATCGGTTAGCATAACTTTGAAAAGATGTTAGTAAATTAATGATGCTAGGCGAACAAATAAATTTACAGTTTTAAATTAATAATCTAAATATAATGGTTAGAAAATTAAAAATCTATTTTTTTTTTTCCAAAAGCAGATGTTTATACATTTTAACCAGATGTTTGCATTATATTTTATAAACTAGAAGTAATTATTTTATTAACTTTTCTACTTGAGGTAGACATTTTAAGGACAACTTTACTATTCCATCAACAATCAAGCCAAATAACAGATCAAATAAAAAAACTACAGATAGTTGACCTGTGAATGGTCATGATTCGAATTATTTTTGTAAAATTATCCTATTTGTGAAATCAAGTTACAGAGTGGTACATGTATGGGAATGAAACAATACAATAGTTTCTCTGCAGAATCAAGCGTTTCTACACTTAAAGGAAGAGCATTAGGATTACGAAAAAGAAAAAATGGGCGCACTTCACTCATTATTTATTCACCAAAAAATTAAATTTTCTTTTATTTGTAAATGAACTCTAAAAAATTCACATTTATCACATAATTTAACTTTATTGCACGTTGAATAACCTTTTGACATCAATATTTTTTTTCAAATTTCTCCTGCATTAATTTTTGTGACGATAAAGCAAGTATTTGCGGTATCGTTAGAGCGTTGCGTTTTCAAACTAAAAAGTTATTCATCAGATATTAATTGTTGGAATTGTTTGATCAGAATTTTCTTTTTATATTACTAATATTTAATTTTCGCTGTTAACAAAAGCAGATTTTTCACAACGCATAAAATTGCACCAACTTTTTAAAAATTTATTTCATTTTTGCCGAGTACTGTACAATTGTGGAGCACACTTTACTTTATAAAACTAGCCTGGCATTAAATTTTTTCTTTCTTTGTCATGATAATAAATAAGATCTGAGCTTCAGTCCCGTTTCCAAAGAGGATAAGACCCAACAGAAACTAAGGGCATCAAATCTGGCCATGGATGAGATATTCCCCCTCTAGTAAAGGCACTGAAACTTAGAGAGAGGGGATATTGGCTCAAGTGCCGTCCTAATAATCTGACCATGTTTCCAGAATTATAAGGTCATCCTCCAATAAGCTTTGTTTATCTTTAAAGCGGAACATTAATCTATAAAACCAACAAGTAATCAATTTATTAATTACAAGACGATTAAAGAAAAGCACGAGTGTTGACTTCTTACTTGTAGAACATTGCGATGCACCATACCACAATGTTTTATAACAATGCAAAATTTTAAAGACAGCTTCATAAAAGAGAAACCGAAAAAAAAATATATTATTTTCCTCCTTTCTTTTGATTAAACGCGTGATGAGGAAGAAATGCATCTCGAAGCTTTCTACGAAAGATGATGTTCCGCAGAACATCACAGGAGGAGAAAAAAAGTTGCAGAGGACGCTGAAAAAAAATAAGAAATAGTAATTTTTCCAAAACAGGTCACGGGAAGAGAAAACACACCCGGCCGCCCGCGGTAAGAGGGAGAAAAAAATTCATTGCACAATAACAACGCAATATAATTGAAAAAGAAAAAATTCAAAAATAGGATTTAAAAAAGTCACAAGTAAAAAATAAAACAACACTGAAAATAGCAAACGAGTCCAAATTTGGCTGTCTTTCACTCTTTAACTCTTATTAATATTCAAAAATCACCATTGTCCTCAACAGAACAAGATTTTGGGGAACGGAAAGTGAATCAAAGTCTTCCTTCATTGTATGTGTATCATTATTTAACGACCGAAAATTACCAAGATCAGAATGTTCAGTTACTCATTATGGGCATATTGAAAGGGTATTTTCGACTGCCATAACATATACAGTAGTGCTAATAAAATCGGGAATATTCTAACCACTTCTTTCTTGTATACCACCATAAATATTGGAACGGTTTTAATTGGCCGTACAGTGAAGAGAATGAAGAATGCATTTTGGGAGAGCAGCCTGATTTGGTCGAAAATTTGACTCAGATCTGCAATCCCGGTGTATATGTTGCTACAAATTCCATTCGTCTTGCCTGTAGGGATTTGTCGATACGCACGGATCAATAGTATATAGACGGATTTTGTTCGGAATTTGATACAGATCAATAACTTTGATGTAAAGTGAACATATTACGGCATTTCATACATCTAGATCAGTGGTTACCAAGCTTTATTGTCGCCTGTACCCCTCGTTTATTAATCTTTTTACTTTTGAGTGCCCTCTACTGCCATGCGTTCTTTACTGTCTGAAAACTCTTGTTGATAACCAGTTTTTGAAGATAAGAAATGAAGTAAATATACTTTTTTCTTTGTGTAAATCCATTTATACATTTGTGTAATAGAGTGCCTTCTTTGGACTATTAGAACTTCAATGTTAGTAGAACAGTCTCAGAATGAACTACCAGAATCCATTTCTTTCAAGCACATCGTTGGAGTTATTTTAATCTATCCCACAGCAAAATTTGGACAATACACTGCATAAAAATAGTAACTGATCATAATCGCATAAATGATCGTTCCAGAAGTCAAGTCTATTCCTTTTATTACTAATCTTGCCGCAAGCTACAATTTGAGTGCCTTTTCATCAACAATCATCAATTGATAACAAGTCCCACTACTCTAGATCGGTTCCTCAAAAACTGTAAGCAATTAAAGACGCAATGATTTAAGGTAAACAAGCAATAAATACAAAGCGACATTCCAATTAAAAACTATCCGGATCTGAAGAGGATTATCACAGAGACCACCCATTTGAACTGAAACGCAATTACATGAATTGATAGTTGATGTGATAAGTTGAATTAAAGTCAGATTTATTTACACCAAAAGGTCACACTGATCACGGTGGCCTGACGAATCAACTGCTTTTCATAATTCTTCTACAGAACTAGTCTATTTCAAATTATCAACTTCATAAAAGACGCATTATGTTCTTTCGATTAATTAAAAAATTGATTCGAATTGATAAAAATGATTGCAGCATTTACACGTCCTTCAAGCAAAACATTTCAGCGAGTCAGAGATTTATATAATTAATTTACGTCTTCCAAGGTTTATTACTTGATGGTCATAAGAAATTAACCTGAGATTAAGGTTAACAAAAAAATAAATTATCCAGTATAATTTTTGCAAAATATACTAAAACGATGTTAAGAGCAATTTTAAACAAAGAATAGCAGCAAATTATTTAGCTGAATTCTTAAGGATGTTTTCATTATCTTACCAGACTTCTGAAATTTCGGTCATCATTAATTCCATAAATTATATGTAGAAATACCTCTAATTAAGTTTTTCTCAACGATTGAATTTTCAAGTTATTCATAAGTATTCTTAAATAATCTAAATATCTACCTCTTCTCTAATTTTATTTTCATATATTGTACAATTTACATTATACTTAATTCAATCTTGTCACGCCACCTTTTTGAAGCAACAGAGAGAAAGAAAATTATAGGCTCTTCAGCACAGGCTGTTCCCTCAAATATTCTCCCCGATGGTTGCGATGAAGGATGTCTCGTAAATTGAAAATTGGAGGAGAAGGATTGGTTCATAAAAAACAGAAAAATAAATCGAATTCACCAGTTTCGTAAATCAGTTCCAGGCTGAATTCACATTACAAAGCTTCTTAAACAAGGTATCGAAAATTCGGTAGCTTAAAATGTCCAATTTGTATTACTTGGTCAATAGAATGGGAAGAAAATGCACAAATAGTAGTTCAAAACGTGCGCCAATCTCCTTTTGTAAGTTGACTTTTCTGGCTGCTAATGAACCTAGGGAATGTTCTTGACAAATCTACCCATCAACATAATTTATATTATAAAGCAGAAAATACATGTGTCCGAATTCCTACTAAACTTCTTCTTTACATAATCGAAGTTCAAGAAAAATCCAGTCTGCCTTTCGGAAGATATTCGAAAAAAATTTGCAAATCCAAATGTGTTTACATTTTTCTGCCGCCAGTACTTTTTTTTCTTTCTCCTGAGCAAAGCCGGGTATATCAGCTAGTGTTCATAAAAGAACAAAGCATAAAAAATTACAAGGTTAAAGGCACCCATTTATAATCTTTGTCACATGTGCTTTATCAGCAAATGACAAACAACCTAGTTAGCATCTGAAAAAGTCCATAAAAGGATTTCTTCCGCAATGTTTAAAATTTGTGACAGTTTCTTCCCTTTTTTTGGTGATTATGATGGATTATGCTCGGTTTGCATTAAATGAGCATTACCACTCAAATTTATGGGAATAAAATGCACACAAAATCAGTAGTTCAAAACTCGTGGCCAGGTCTTTATGGTAAAGTGACTATTTTGGCTGCTGCGGTAAGGGAACAGGGAACCTATAGAATATCCCTGATTATTCTGGGCATTAAGATCATGAAAAATAAAACAGGATTCAAAAAATTATAAAGATAAAGAAATACCTTTATAATACTCGCCACATGTGCTCTTTCAATAAAAGTCGAACACACTCGGTAAGTGTATCTTTAAGTACATAAACTAAATCCCATTGCAATGTCTACCATTTTGTGACAATTTCTCCGCCTTTTTTTAAAATTATTTTTTTCTTTTGGTGAATTGTAGTGGATTATTTTAAGTGTAGCACAACCTTTGCTACGTAGTAGCTTATTTTCCCATTCTCCCAAAGCCAGTCTGAAATGAAAAGAAATAGCTTTGAACTTGGCCTTTTCCAAATTGTGTGCGCCGTAAAAAAGATATCAGACCGCATCTTCTTTTATTTCGCCATATCAGGGTAGAGACAGAGAGAGCAAAGCCTGGCCAGCATCAATCTGACACCCGGCCTCTTCAATTGAGACTAACGATTGGATTCATTCGCAGAAGCCGAAAATTGCAGAGCCAATCGAATCAAGTGGATGGTGCAGCGTTTACTGCCACTTTACGGCAGGATATTCGCGTTTTCCTATCATTGGGAAACACCATGGAAGACTTTTCTTCGCTTTTTCTTTTCTTTTTGGTGTCTATTTTGGGAAGATTGGAGAAATATGACGTGCTGAGAGTTAAGGTTCGTAAACATCTCAAATGGGCAAAGCTGGTAGCACCGGCGTTTCGCCAGCAAATCACTGTCGGGCAGTTTTCGACTGTTAGCGTCCAACAAATCCATTTTTATTTACTCATTTGTTACTGCCGAATTATGGAATGGTATGCTCTACTAATAAAATGAAATAACATCAAGGAAGGACAAGCGGCCCTTCTTAGCAAGCAAATAAATAAACAAATATTTTTTTTAACCAGTCAATCTTAGTCTTTAAACTTTTTCAGATTAATTTTAGTGGATATTTAATACCAAAAAAAGGACATTTTTATTATTATTATTCATATCAATTATTGGAAGAAAATGTCTGATCCGTCTTTGACATATGCATATAGCAGGGGTGAGGAACCATTTTGCACAGAAATGCCTCATTAAATTTTGGCAATTAGGCAAAAGGCCGCACAAACAGAATCATAAGGATTATTGTTCTGTAATTATTATTATATTACAGACCATTATATTGTTTCAATGCAAATTTTAAATAACTTGTAGGGCCGCATAAGAAACTCAATAAGACCACATGCGGCCTTAAGGCGTCACAATTAGCATCCCGTGATGAGCCTCACGAGGGCTATTTTAGGAACGGGTCACGTCATTTTCAACAGTCATCAAATGACGAGGACGACACCTGAGCTATATTCTCTATTCCAGATTTCCACTTCATCGCACGAATGTGGGGTGGGCCCCCATCTCCACCCGACGGATTTAAAGGGCACCAGGCCGCGAACATGGCAGATCATTTGTGGAATCAAGTCTCGAACCCGGAGCCCTCCAGTCTGAAAGCCTAGACTTGCCTACGGGCCACCGGGCCACCGGCTAGCCCCTACTACCAGTTAATAAATCTAATAAAAACATTACTTATTGTACTTTGGCATATAACTAGGTTTACGATACGTCCGGATTAGTGTCCGGATCTTCAAAATGTCCTGGTTAAAGTCAGTGAATACGGAGAGCAAAAAATTTGGTTGCAATAGGAAAAATTTGACATATTCGGAGAAATTGCCGTCATTTTGCCAATGAAAGAAAAGTCATTGTTTGTAGTGTTTACATCCATTTTTTGATGAAAAAGTGGATGAGCCTCCTTACCTTCAAACTGAACATTTAAAGTTTTGGCCATTTTGCTTTTATTCTGTTTTTCATAACTCTAATTTTGAATTATTAAACATTAATAAAAAATGTACATTCTTTGCATTCTGACGTCTTAATTTTTTTTTTCACTTCCTCAAGTTCTGTCCTAGTGTTATGAAAGGATAGTAGGCAGCTTTTAGAATTTTATACTATACTTTGCCACCCCCCCCCCCCCCCCAAGACGCTTCAACCCCACCCCAACTGTGTGTCCGGATTTCAAATAAAAATCTATGGTAACCCTACGTATAACCACTAAAAACTAGATTATTTTTTCACCAAATTTGACTGGGAACAATTATTTCCGAAATTCTTCCGATACATTTGCCTAAACCCATGTAGAAAATACGAACAGGAAGTGAAATACACTTCTCTGACTTAAAAAAGAAGTTAAGTCGAAACTCATACATAAAACGAAGGACTCTGAAAAAGAACTTTAAAGGTTGGCTTAACGATGAGTTAGTGAAGGCAGAGCAGAGATGGATGGATGTGGAGATTGGCGGAATCACTTCTCGAGAGCGCTGTAATTAGAGAGGAGGGAAAATTGAATCGCGATGATGTTAGCCAGCGATTCTGTTAACAATTCTCTAAAATAATTATTTGCAATGACATTGACAATGTACTTCTCTGCAATTATGGGTGAAACACAGCAGAATCCTAATTTCGATGTTCCAAGAGTTTTTCTGGGAATAATTACTTTTCTTGATAGTTTCCCCAAATTGATAGTTTCGGTTCAGTGAGAATTAGGGTTGGTTCAGATTTTTACCATTTCAATGCTCACACAGCGCCACTTTTCTGTTGTTGTAGTTGTATTCGTGGTCTATATATATTGTAGCATCAGACTAACAGAATAGCAGTTGTTTATATCAAAAATAATTTATTTGGCGATTTACAAAAAGTCGTTTATTTGAAGAACTGCTGAAACTTGAAATATAGATCAATTACAATCCGCGCGCAGCCTGCGTCTCGAGAAACAAAACATCTAAAGTATCTCAGTATTTAAAATATAAGACTGAAGACTGAAAAAAAAATTTGTTACAGTATGAACACATCCCAGTGGCAGAATACTTTTCAACAGTCTGCAACGGAGGTTGGGTCTCTCTTTCTTCCATAATACTCCAAATTTATAATAAAATTGGCTTCACAAGCATATCTTTGATTGTGTTTCAATATTTTATAATGAATGAATTTTTATTGAGCTGACAATTATATTTCACAAAAAACTTGATGAAATATGTAATTATTGGTCCTACACCATGTTGTTTAGTGTAAGAGGATTGATTCCTTAAGAGTTTTAAATTTTTTCCCCTTTTAAATTTATCTTGCTTTTAAACAAATGTTCAATATTTGCAGCTAAAGGTTTATCTTTGTGAATGGTCTCATGTTGACTCAGCATCCATAAGGCATGGCCTAGAGGTACATTGGGTTATTGCTAAAACACAACGCATAAAGTTAATGATTAGTATTTACTTATTGGTTATTGGTTAAATCTGGCTCTTGTTTAAAAATAAAAATTAAGGTAAAAAAAATTTCTTTACGACAAATTGCAGCCGTACAGATAGATAAAAAATTCGGAGGTTTATTTTCATGCTGCGTAAATAATGCTGCTTTAAGATTTTTGCAGCATCGCAATCAAAACAACGAATTTTATCTACATATGCAGCCATCTCGAAGTAAAAATCACATGTTATTTTCAGAATCCAAAAGTGCCAGAAACATATTGGAATGAAACGCGTAGAAAACATCGGCCGTGACCAATACCGATATGAGGCACTTAGCGTACTTCAAGGTCAAATCGCAGTCACTAGGTCTGCTAGGGAAGCCCATTCAGCATAGGGAAAAAAAAGGGGGGGGCGCAATTATTTTTGCAATGTGCGTTATATAATAATTGTAGAAATTTTTTGAAAGTGTGATTAATAACTTTGATAATTTTCATGATGGGATTTATTTTATGAACACACTAGCAGTACGCGCACGGCGTTGCCCGTGGAATCGGGATTTCAACAAAATAAAAAAAAGCCCACATACAATTGCATAAATGAAAGTTTTAAAAACTAAATCAAAACAGAAATATATATATATTATTGAGTTGGTCCGCCTCCTTTTCCTCTCGACCGAGTACCGTTAAATCCAAATAATATTAAAAAATTACAATGTGATATTTATTACACCGCGAGCAAAGTATGAAAGCCAAAGAAATAAGTTAAGATACGCTTAAAAATATAATCGAGGTCATGGAGTAAATACATCATCTCCTCGCAGAACGCGAAAGTAATGACGTCACCCTGGCCCTTCAGCCAATGAAATTGCCCGCAACGTTCCGGAGACTGTCGTGGGCGAAAGCTTCGCTAGAGGAAACATATCGTTCAACTACCAGGAAAAAATTAATTTTAAAAAAACTAAAAAAGATATTTTAACCATTCTCGTTTTAAATCCGACAGAACCGTTGCAGTTATAAGCTGAAAAAAATTTAAAATAATAGTGTTATTAGAAAGTCGGATGCAACAAATTTAAAAACAGAACCAACATTTAGGTGCAAAACTGACTGATTTTAAAAAAATTCTCAAAATTCAGTAATTTAAGATAGAAATTCAAAACTAACTTCATTAGAACGGAAATCGCGTGCTCTTTCCGATGGTCTATCTATTTTTGAAGTACAATTATTTGAAACCATTCTAATGAGAAATTAGTGCGAAAAATCAACCAAAACAACACAAAACATTAAATAAAAAAAATTCTAGATTAAAATTTAAAATTTCGGCTTCGAGGTGCACTCAGTCACCATTACGACTATCTGTGTGCCAAATTTCATGGCTGTAAGTGCGATAGATTCGTCTGGACATCGCAGACAAACACACACACACGCACACACACACACAAACATTGCCTTTTATAAGTATAGATAATAAACTTTATTACAAAATAATTTGCAGACAGTGTCCAAAATCTGCGACGTACGACGCAGCGTCGCTGTGATTCTGCCACTGGGGAACACATTAACAACTTTTTAAGCAAAATTTAAACATCTTTTGGTACTTTTACATTAAATTAGCTAAATAAAATAAATGAAGAAATGAAAATAAAAATAAACACCCTGAAATAAAAATAGACACTAGCGTTCTGCCATTGAATAAACTTCAAATTTTAGGTCAAAGGGAAAAAATCTTGATGATTATAAATTATAAATTTCTTAATTGGGGATATCATAACTTAATAATTAAAATTTGTATTATTTAAATATTATCAGCTGACTGTTTTGTCTTATTTTCTTTCAATTATTCATAGTTTTTGTTTACAGTAAACAGTATTTGCTAATCATATTATAGTTGCAACACAATGATTTGCTTTTAAATTGCAGTAACTTTGACTTGTTGTATTATTTCTCAACAGCAAGCTCTCTATTCAAATTTTTCAGATTTTTGAAAAATGCATGAGTATAATGAATCACCAAATTTTATATAAATGCTTGTAGAAAAAATTATGATAAAAATTATTTCCAAGAAGCGATCATAAAAAATGTGGCTGCATTATTTTAGAAAATTAGCTCTCCAAAGCTCTTTTTTTTCTTGCTTAAAAAAATGTTTTATGCCAAATTTGGTTATTTTCCAATGTTTTGCATGACTTGCCTTTAAAAAGCACCCATAAAGAAATCGATAGCAGTTCAATCACCAGTTGTTCTATATATGTGACTTTTAGTAAATGCTTCGTTTTATTAAGAAATCAATATTTTTACTTATTAACCAGCATTTAGATTTTGCTCTATCTTCTTCATACATCAACTGAATCAGAAATTCCACTTCATTAAAAAAATCGCAACGCAATTTGCAAGATCTTCAGCCTCGTTGTATTGGCCATCAATAAAAATCCGTGTAGAAGTAGAGTCGGGTGCGAGAAAGGCACTCATTAGCCATGACAAAGCCCCATTACTAAAAGTCGTTTGTTGTTTTTAGAGCCCTGTTCTTCACTGGAAGAGCTCTGCTTTTCTAAGGAGGAAGTGATCCCTTCAAAGAAGGTGGTAGTGGTAAATCGTCTGGAAAAGTTTCAATGTTTTAAAAACAAACTGATTCTGAAGTCACATAACAGACTAATCCCGCTCCAGCGAATGTGACTCACAACCAGTGATGCAAAATACCTGGGTATTTATTTTTTAATTGGCTCTATTCATATTAAATACAAGCACTGTTGTGTAGTATGATATATAAATAGTTAAATTTTTCATAAAATCAAAACTTAAGTAACATTTTCAATCTATACACTTATTAAACTATTAATTAAAAATAAAAATAAAATATTGTTACCTTATCAATAATCATACACATGAAATACAAAAAGATACTTAGATTATATACTAATGTAATAATACTAGTTAGATTATCACTATTATGAAAACGACAACCCAGAATTAGAATTCCAACAATCAAATGCCAATCGATCTTGGGAATCGATCATGTCGCATTAATTCGCATTTGTGGCACCAACCCTCTGCGAAAGCCAATTGTTGGGGAAAAAGCAAAAAGTATGGGAATAAATCTCAAAAATATTTCATGATAAGAAACAAGAAAATATAACTTAATGCTTACTAATTCATGGTCTTAGCTATTGTAATGACATAAGCTTTATCCGAACTACAGTTCCGCATTTAAAGTGAATATATTATTTCTAAATTCGGCTATAAATAATATACTAAACATCATTAAAAAATTAAACTATAAATTTAAATTAAATCATTATAATAATATATATTAACATGGAAATTTACTTAGAAATAAAATGATGCAATTTTATTCTTAATCTAGTGGCGCCATATACCTATGCAGTGAAATACTAATATCTTTGTGAAATCCATGAATATGATCACTACAAAATAAATAAATCTAAAAGACTATTAATTTAAAGGTGTTATATATAATGCAAACAAGAAACAAAAAGACATACAAAAAGGAAGACAAAAAATATGCTATGGTCAATGTGATAAAGAAGTTATTATATATATATCCAAGACGGATAGGTAAATATCCACACGGACCTCTGTGGCAGGTGCAAGTAGATCGCCTAGTTGCTCTCATAGCATTCAAGCCATTTATTGCTTTTATCGCAAATGACTCGTCCGACACAAATCGCGTGTGTGTACCGGGCCATAATCGAGGCAAAAGATGGTGCCCTTTTGGGCCAATGTTTCACCGAAATTTCATGAAGTTATGAAGTGAGACTTAACCGCTTAAGGACATAACCCGAGTTAACTCGCCCTAAATACCGTAGGTTACAAAATAACTCGGTCCTTAAGCGGTTAACGACATGAAATTATAAATAAGTAGCATTATAGTAGCATCGATTACAAACTTCGACATGAAAATATCGACAAAATTTTAATTTTAATACGTTAGAGTGCGATTACACATATAACTGCAATCAGATATGACATCTAATGTAAAGTAAATAATTACCATAGGAAATTTAGCAGGCTTCAGAGTTACTTCTCGCATTAAAGATAAAATTTCTCAAATAAGGAAATAAGAAATCAGTTTGAAATTATCATCTTCGCCTATATCATTGACTAGTTTGAGTTTTATGGCACAATAAGCAGATTTAGCTATTCTGCACCAAATGTTCTGTAATCTTGTCCTATAAATCACTTTCTTGCCAGAATGGTATTCATGGGGCACATTTCTTTGTATCGTTACCCACCAAAAGAATTTTACTGCCAAAAGCCATTAACTTCCAGCAACTTTTTAAAAGTATATTAATAAATTAACAGAAAATGATTCTCAGAAATAAGTAACAGCAGGAGTTTTTCAAACTTTAACTACTCTCGACTCCATTTGGGCTGCAAAACATTCCGCATCCCCTCAACAGGGGGTGCCGGCTCAGGTGTCCTCTGACCGCGGTTCAAAATTACCATGTCTGTCTCGTATTGCTTCAAAACGGGACGGGTAACTAAACTAATCTCTGGAGACCACCAAAGCCGTCGAAATAACAGTGATCTCCGAAATTCATCCCTGTGTCTTTATCCAAAATTTTATACAAAAACGCCATCACTTGCATACCCTATTTGAAAAGTGCGCCTGAGCTTAACTACACACATTTGGCTGATACAGAAAATACAAAAGCTCTCGTTTTTCCTCGTTATTTTACTTGTAGCCTTTGGCAACAAGCTGGTTCGCTGGAAATAATGGCTATGCCTAATTTCAGTTAAATCTCTAATGCAGAGGTTCCCAACCTGTGGTACGCGTACCCTTGGGGGTGCGCGGGGGACCATTTAGGGGTACGCGAACTCAAAGTCAGTAATGACGGACATAAGAAAACATAAGGGATTAAAAATTATACAGAATTTTGTTTCCCCAGGTTCGTGTAAAGTAAAAGTGATAGTTGTGCAAATCCTAAAATTACCTTCAAATTGAGAAAAAACAGAAAGCAAAAGAAAGTGTAATTTTTAGCTACCCTTATAAGTTAATGCGAAATTATTACAATACTGATTTCATATGTTTTGGCGTTGAACTATTGCTATGGTAAAAACGCAATAAAATGTAAAATAAAAAATAAGTCCAGCAATTGTTATTAATTCGAGTCATTTTACTTTTAAGCTAACCTAAGTCCTTAGCATTATTTATAAAAATTTCTTTGCGTAGACGGATAGTCGGTAATGGGGGGGGGGGGGGGAAATCCCAACCTGGGGGGCGAAAATAAAAAGACAAATCAAGGGGTACGCGAGGGGAAAAAGGTTGGGAATCCCTGCTCTAATGGATAGACATTTAAGCAGTGTTATTTTTAGTAACCTTGAATTTGTTATGTTTATTGCATACATGAAACTCCCTAGAACAGTCAAGCCACGTGACGTCACATTTGCATGAATAACATAAACATCCACGTCATCTAACGCCTAAATGCACATTGTCTAACGCGAGGTTGTAACTTCTCTTTCTCATTATTCACGTAAAATGAGAATTCCAACATTAAAATGGTGAGACGCATTTTACTTGTATATGCAACAGCACATCAACAGAATTGAAACATGCTGATAAAAAAAATTAAAGAATAACAAGTATAATCATTCAGCTTATCGGATATATTACTGAATATATCCGATTGAGTAATATATCGTATATATTACTTAATTATATCTTAGAGGTCTTTGCTAACAGATTCGACAAGTAATTTTGATAAAATAAAGTAAGAAAAATTCATTTCGAGATTGCCAAATGATATCAATGGAAGAAAAATGATATTAAATTTCATTTAATATTTAATTTTCATTGCAATGATGAAAAAAATTGTTGTAAATTTGACATAGAAGTATGCTTAACTGATTGTCGCTCATTTTTAGTTCTTGTGCATATTTTCCTATGGAAAATCGGAAGGCCATATCCGTAATGTGAGGTTTGAAAATCAGGGGGAAATTTGCACGATAGCTAAATTGGTATCATAATTTTCAAGTGGTGTAAAAGTCATTTTTGTGTGATAATATTTCTGGACGTTATCGACGAAAAGCATCAAAATTTCGCTTCATTTTTAATTAATTAAAATTATAATTAAAATCTTGAAAAATCGCTTGAGGCGTACATTCCCACACTCTGAAGAATATTTGTGCCAAATTTGGTAGCTCCGGATCCAACAGTCTCTCCTACAGACCATCAACAGGCACACATACAATCGCTTTTGTTATTAGAAGAGATTACTACTGATTGTAATGCGAGTTTAATAAATCAAAAATCAGTCGGCAAGGAAAGGCAATGTAACACCTGAATTTTGAAGGGGAAAAAAGACTGCAAAATATTTTATTCAATGCTCTAACACATTAACACAAATTGAAGAGTCATACAAAATCAGTTAAAAGTAAAATCGGGTCTCCGCTTTTCACTAAGCATCCGTTTGATGGGCACACATATTAGAAAGACATATTTCTTCTTTTGCTATCCATACATTTTTGGAGATCCTTCCTATCCTCTATCCAAAACAATATCATGTTGGCACGCGTCCGGTTCAAAAGGTTTTATCTTCCAGAGGTATCATGCTTCTATATTCTTACAGAATAGCGATCGAACTCCTTTTTATATCCTGTAATTATTAATTTTCAATACCTGTTCGATACTCTTCTGGGAAAAAAGAAGCGACTGTGTTTGTTTATTTATGTATTTATTTTACAAAACACTTATTTCTAAACTGTTTCTACTCAAATATAGTTAAATATTCATTTCATTTGCTTCCTTTTGATTGTAATATTTTATCTGGTAATGAGCTTTTAAACTATTGGCCCAGTAGCAGAATTATATCCAGTGTTCTGCAACATGACTTCAAACAGTTGGAAATGTTCTGCAGGCAGTTTGTCCAAATTTGGCGGACCACAGTAAAATGTAAAATAGATATAAAAATACTAATTAACCAGTAGAATCTTTATTACTCACTAATGACAAAACATTATATTAAAATTAATTATTTAAAACCAAGGCATACATTCAGAATTTGCAATTCTGTCAATGACTTTTGAAGTCAGCTTTCAACGTGCCTGTTTCGGATCTTCATCTCCAGTGACGTCAGCCCCGATGAAGGTGTGACTTTCTCTTAAGCCACGCGATGAAGGAGAGTTATTTTTGCCATTGCTCCAATCTCTGGAGTCTGCTTTACGCGAAACGTGAAGAGAGATGGCATGGCATAAAGAGCGCCTCACTTGGACTGTTCTGCAGAACATATCGGGGTTTTTTGGTGTGTACACGTTTTTTTTCTTTTTTCTGTTTCAAAGTATGAAATGTTCTGCAAAGAACGCGTTTGTTCTGCTACGTACGTCGCAACTTTAAGCACTTTCTGCTTCCGGGACTATTGGTATCGACATCAAGCAGTTTTCGGGTCCAGAAACATTCTAAACCCTCGTTTCGTTCAGATTCTCCAATATAAGTTAACAAAAATACTATTTTGAATTGAAATATTTTACTAAATTTTCAAATAAAAATTTTCTAATATATTTAAAAGAATCGGTGAGTTTGACAGTATAAGTAGATTATTATTTAGTCTTGTTTTGATACAAGTTTTACTTTAATAAATGCATTTTTAGTTTTAAATAATCCTTTTTTTATGGAAGAATTATATTATATTATGTTATTTTTATTTATTGTTGTTGTGAAATTTAGTACGTTCGATTTTTTTTTATACACACGGAACAGTTTTTTTTTCAAATTAATTTTCAAATATTTATTAAAGAGCCATCAGATTACTGAAGTTCTAAAGTTTTAAAATTTGTGAGAGGTGTAATTCCTGGGGGAAAATTTAATGGTTTTATAGAGAAGAAGACATAAAGTAGTTAGAAGTTTTTGAAGTGATACTTGTACTCCATTATTCTAAATTATAAATGCATCCTAAGAAGAGAAATATTGTTTTTTTTTAAATCAACGAAAAGCTCGCCGTTAAACTATGAATCATGATCCCAAATAGGATGGTAGAGAATATTAGGGTTCACGAAAATTTTCAAAACATATTTGTATCTCGGAAAATTTTACTTATGCATTTCATCAGCACTTATAACTAAAATTTATTTTTAAAAAAATTTGGATTGCAAAAAATTTCACTTAACTAACTTTTTACTAATAAAAAAATTTTCAAATAAATTTTTATTGTTCGTCAATTATTCTTCATTTCCTTATTTATTTTCAAAGTTTTGGCTCGCCAAAAAACGCTTAGAACTTACTTTGTAATGTCACTGGAACTGTCGACTTCGACAGTACTCTTTCAGCTTAGAAACATAGTAGAACTGGAGAGTTCAGTTATATTAACGTCCCGTTTTGAAGCAACACAAGGTCTAATTTGGGACGGGCCTCGTAATTTTGAACCACGGTCAGAAGACGAGGACGATGCCTGAGCTGGCGCCTCCCTCTCCAAACTTCTACGCCACACCAACGGGAGGACGTTTGGCCACTACGTATGATTTAGCGTGCGACAGGCCCCATACACGGTGGATCTTCAGTGAATTCGGGTTTCGAGCTTGTGGAACCCTCCAGCCCCAAGGGCGAGAGGTTGCCACTAGGCCACTGCGGCCCCGGAGCATTTGAGATCCACAGTTTTCGTTGGAAAGTGAATAAGACCAGAAATAAAAATGAGTAAAGATTTTTTAAAGTTTTTATTTTCCAAGGATTAAAAGTGAATCACTTAAACTATTAAGGTGATATCAAAATTTTGAGATAATTATAAGAGACAGAAGAAAGTAATGGCAGCGTGCGAAAACACGAGGCGGAGACTTTTGTCACTCAAATACCGAACCCGCAACATTGGGTTAAGAGAGTCACACCTTGACGACCATGCTATTGGGACGTAAAGATCGAAGGTGAAATAAGATACTAAACTATATTCACGATGACTTGAACGTTCTCTGGTTTGCCTAAACCCATCTGCTTCATTTCTAACTGATCTCTTTTCAAAATCATTGTAAAAAATATATTGTGAACTCAACGTACTTTGTGAGGAAAATTTGTTTCACACCAAAACGAATATAATAGAGGGTTATTCTTATGAAGTTATGCCTAACATGGCGGAGGCTACCGGTTTTGTTTTGTAAACAAACAGATCGTTACCATCTCAAAAGAGAAATTAATATCTTTTTTGCGCTACGTACCTTAGCGTTTTATATATATATAGATTCGCCTCCAATGTGTGTTATCCCATTTGGGGACGAGACTCACAGTTTACGAAGATCCGATTAGTCCAAGGAAAGGGAACCTGTGACCTTAAGGTCGCATACTGCCTTCTTGAGTTTCTTATGGGGCCTTCCCATTTATTTAGAATTACATACGTATTTGTTTCATAAATAAAACAATCGCTACCAAATACCTGATATTTTCATTCGCTAATGTACCGCTTAAGTACTTATACTTTTTTTGTATAAATACTTAACAATACAATTAGTTTATAAGTCTAATTAAACACAAGTTTATGTAAAATAATATAATAATTACAAATGAATAACCCTCAAGATTTTGCTGGTGCGGCCTTTTGCCCATCTGCCGAAATTCAATGAGGCCTTTCAGTGCAAAAAGGTTCCCCTAGAATTTAACATTGCAATTAGATTGGAAAACGTCAAATATGAAAAGAAATTTATAAAGTTTTTACAACTTTGGTCAAAACTTTTAGATAGCCGGTGATAACTTATTGCTTCAAAAATGTAATTGTTTTGGAAATAAATTTTCCAATCAGACGAATTTTCTACAACAAAACAAAATCGTCTAAAAAATGCGCGAACAGCCTCTGTAAAAGCGTAATTAAAGCGGCCTTTCAAGTACTGTCTGTATGTAAACGGATACTGCCTCTAATGAGTGCATGAGGTGTACAACAAGTATTAATCAATCATGGTAATCAAAGGATCTTTGAATTGGTTTCAACTATGGATTCGTTCACTTTCTGTCAAGTGCTACTGATCTATTTGGCAAAGAAAAGAGGAAAACTTTTTAATTTATTAAAATAACTTAATAAATTAAAATACTTATTAAAAATATTAATTTCTG